>VXBH01004177.1:540-14544 GCA_013400035.1 Rynchops niger
TTCTACCCACTTCATCACTACCCACCTGAAATACTAAGAGGGGGTAATAGTCAGAGGAGTTTACTAGGGCCAGAAGTTTGTCCAACACATCCCTGACCCGTGCCTCAAGGAGGCAGCAGAGTTCCCTGTGAAGTGGGTCAGGACGGCATATTGGCCCCTCCGCCCCCCTCAGTAGAGAGTCACCCACAACAATGACCCGTCTGCTTTTACTTTTGGAGCCAGTTGTGATGCTGGGTCCACGGCAACTTCATTTTTCTAACATTTCTGGCCTGGGTATATCATCCTCCTCTCTAACAGCCAGTTCCTCCTGCAGGACTTCATATCTGTTCTATCATTCTCTTCAGGACCCAGCGTGCCAGAGGCAGCTTTTTAGCCTTCCTTGTGATCTGACAACACATTGCACCTGGCATAAGAACAAGAAATAAAAATGAACAAAACAGTATGGTAATCTGAAAGCAGAGAAATGAATGAGCTTCATCCTCTCTATCTGAGATTCCATTCTGAAGGGAGCTTGAGAAGAATACATACCTTGTCTTGGAGGCACATGATGCTCTTCTTTTGTAGAATGCTGTTTATCTGCTCTATAGCTTTTACTAGATATTACAAACTACTGTCTTATTTTCAATTTATCCTCCCCTGTTTCCTTCAAAAAAGGTTGCAATTCAAATTCCGTGTTTTTCTTCTTCTCTTTTATGCTTTTATTACTGGTTTGAATTTTGACAGTGAAAAGTCAGTGAATTGGGAAACTGATGACTGTCACTGCAGCAGTTCTTTTCTAGTTATAGCATTAACCATCAGTCCTCAGCTTTTCAGATTATTTAATCTGGGCAGCTTCTGTGTTTCGGTTAGCTTAATTTGGTGTTTTGAAGGGCTTTTCAAGACTCACCATTATCCGTCTTGCAAGTTTTTCTATCCTCCAGGATCAACTAAACATTAGACTGACAACCCATGTTTCTGCTACAATTTGCAGACTTTAGCTATGACCTGTCTCAACATTCCCTTTCAGAATATTTTCTGTTTCACCGGTTTTTAACACGGGGATAGCCATACTACACACAGCAGTAAGAAGATAATCCATGTTTACCAAGCAAAAGTTACCATAAGAAACTTTTGCACAGCACAAAGAAACAGTTTATGAACTTCACATGCATCTTGACCTGTGCATGATACTTTTTTCAGTCATGATCAGGCTGCTACTTACATCTTCAGGAAATCTCATTCCATGATCCTTTGCACAGAAGTGATTTTCATCTTCTGCAAACCAGTATTTCTACATAGTTAATACAGCCAACCTCCCGTTAGCAGCATATCAGCACTCCAAAATCATGAAGATAATGAAAAAGCTGTGGCAATATGCACAGTGGGAATGTGCTGCAGAGACATACAGCTTCACTGCACAAAGCCAGCCTAGAGCTACCATGCTGGCTCAATAACTGAGGTTACCGAGTCCACAGGACTCCTGCAGTGTTCCAGCACCCTGGGATACATGAGAAATGACTGACTCCAGCAACGGAGCAAATATTTGCCAGTACATACATATCACAGAGTATCCAGCTACTATGTCTCTCCTGAGGGACGATGTCTCTCCTGAATGGTGCCAAGATAGTCATTCTGCAGGAGCCAGCTTTGATCTGTCCTTGCTTAAGAGCACCAGCTCACTACAGGCCATGGCAGAGTAGGATACCTTCATCCAAACTGAGGAGCATATCACTGCAGAACTACATCAATACACAGATTTAAACCTCAGCACCACAAATGCAAAAACTGTAAGTAGTTTCAATAAACTTATGGAGAGGGTACCATATAGAGCGGTGCTGTTTAAGAAGTACCATATAGAGGAGTTAATGGAAGTAAAACAGCCACTGAAAATACTGCAAATGGTAAATAAAATAAAATAAAATTAAAAAATAATCATAAATTCTACCTAGAACATAGTGAATAACTTTTCAATGAAATACTGTCACACAGGAAATTTTTAAGTGTTCCTCAGGCCAATTTATCTTTTTTTTGTACTGTGACGTATTTTGATTTTATTAGAAGGATCCAAGAACAGATTTACACTTCTGTTGTACTACTATAAATACATTCCCTTTCAGTGTATTGTCAGAGATAATTTTTTTCAATGGTTATATCGTGGCTATAATATCCAGCTAAATTAAACTGTCATAGTAGATATATTTACTAAGACTAAGTCAAAATTCATCCCTGAGTAAACTCCAGAGAGTTATGGCTCCCTCCCAGCCTGCATATGAGAGTTTCTTTCCTATAAAACCAAATGGAGACAGGAGGGGTGCGGGGAAGTTGGAAGGGGGGTAAGGACACTGTGAACCTGGAAGCTTCCAGGGCATGTTTTAGATGCAGGGTTTTGTAAGCGTGCACTGACCAGTTTAGACACAGTAAAAAAGTGTCAGCTACTTCTTCAGGCTTTCCTTCTAGAATCAGCATGGAGCAAACTTAAGTCCAATGGAAGACTTCTGGAGGAAGGAAAACCAGCATAAGCAAGAGAGTTGTTGGGGGATCTGACAGACCACTTGTCTCTTACCAGCAACAAACTCTCTACAATTTTCCAAGGCCAGGACAAGCTGAGTGCTTGGGGGAATACGTACACGTACACAATCGAATTTCTCTATCATTTTTCTGTATCTATCCCCTTTTTGGAGCAAAAGAAAGTCTCCTTTTGCAGAAGAAAGAAATGTGTCATTTTCATTGGCACTAGCTGGCACAGCTATTTCATTATTATAGTCAACTCTTTGCATCGCAGGCCTGTGAGATTAATCCTCAGATACATCTACATAAACAAAAATGCCCATTAATGTTTCAGGCCACTAATGCCAGTTGGCATCTAGTAGCCCACAACTACGACGACTGTTCTGAATTTCAGTAAACCCTCTCACTGTTGAAAACATAGTGGCTGCATGAAAACCAACAACTGGGAACAGTTCCAGCAACACTCTTAATTCCCAAACTGTGAAGGGAATTGTTTGGGAGATTGTAGATGGCTTAGGCAAAAAGCACGCCAGGGAACTTTCCAACTTGTTACTCACAAACAAAGAATTGGTTAAAGATATGAAAGTCAACAATAGCCTTGTCTGCAGGGACCGTGAGGTTGTGTGGTTCAAAACCCTGAAAGAAGGCAGCAAGTCAAACAGCAGAATTAGAGTGCTGGACTTCAGGAGAGCAAACATGAGTTTGTTCAGAGACCTGCTTGGCAGCATCCTGTAGGAGTGCAAATACATCAAGGAGAACTTTTTGATCTTCAGGACACCCTCCTCAAAAGTATGAAAACAGTTTTGGCCAAAAGCCAAACAAGCATGGTAGAAGGCCAGCATGGATGAACAACAAAGTCCTGACTGACCACAGGTGCAAAAAGGAAGCAGAGGGAGAGCAGAAGGAGTAAGCTATTTGAGTGCAATACAAAGATATTGCTGAACCACATAGGGATGGAGTTAGGTAAACCAAAGTTCAGGTAAAGTTAAAATTAGCAAAGGATGTGAAAAGCAACTAGAAAGGCTTTTACAGATGCAATGGTGAAAAAAAGGAAGGCTAAGGAGAATGTGGGACATTTGCTGAACAGGGCAGCGAACATAGTGGCATGAATAAGTCTGAGGTACTTGGTGTTTTCTTTGCCTCGGTCTTCAACGGCAAGGCTTGTGATCAAGCTTCTCAGATCCCTGAGCCAACTATCAAAGTCTGAGGGAGTGAAGCATTATCTATGTTACAAGAAGATTAAGTTGGGCCAATTGGATATACTTAAGTCCAGCAGTCCACAGCAGATAAACCCAAACTTGCTGAGGGAGCTCACCAACACCATTGCAAGGTTGCCCTCTACTATCTTTGAAATGTTTTGGCAATCGTGAAAAGTTCCTGATTCTTGATGACTAGAAAAAGGCAAATGTCACATTTATTTTCAAAGCAGGGCTTGCCCAGAGGTAGGATATGCAGAGCTGTAGGCAAATAAGCCCAATCTCAGCTCCTCAGGAAGGCTATGTGGAAAATCCTCTCAGAAGACGTTTCCAGCACATGAAAGATAACAAGGTGACTGGGAATAGCCAGCATCGATTTACTAAAGGGAAAATCATACTTGACCAATTTGACTGCCTTCTGTGACAAGATGATGGGCTCACTGCATTAAGGTAGAGCAGTGGCTACCACTTACCTTGATCTGAGCAAGGCCTTCAACTTGATCCCACAGTGGGAAAGACAAATTAGCAGGATATGGTCTGGAGAGGGACATAACGTGAGCAGAAAACTTGCTGGCGAGTCCAGCAAGTGCTCAAGGGTGCTGGAGCACAAGCAATGAGAGCAGAGTCTGAGGAAATGGTGCTTAGTCAGCTTGAAGAAAGCCGAGGGGGAGATCCCACTGCTTTCTACATCTACAAAGACCTACTGGAAGGATATAAAGATAACTGAGCCAGACTCATCTCAGAAGTGCACAGTGAAAGGACAAGACACAATAGGCAGAAGTTGCAACACAGGAAATTCAGTTTTGGTATAAAGAAAGAATTCTTCCCTGACTGGACAGAGAATTTGTGGAATCTCCGCTTTTGGAGACTGAAACTGTTCAAACTCTGCTGAAGAACGCCATGAGCAACATGATCTAGCTGGACCTTGTCTGAGCAGGAGTTTGGTCCAAATGACCTACACAGGTCCCTTTCAGCCCACACCGTTCTATGATTTGTTGACTCTATGAACAATTTAATAGTATAGATGACTGCATTCCAGTACCCAGGAATGTTTCCAGAAGCTGTTTCATTTACCTTTATAAAGATAGCCTCCCTTTCCATCTAGAAAAGGAATACGTAAGTATATTTTGGAAGCACAGAAATATAAGAAACAGGAACTGTTTCTGAGAGGCAACTTTTCCAAATTTTTGAATACAGACCCAATCATCACAGGCAAACGTGTGGTAATAACTTATTAGAAGACAAGAAAAAAGCTCTTGAGAAAAGATTGAAGGATCTGAATTGTTTATTCTCAATCTAGGAAGACTTCCACTATGCAAAAAAGTTTTCAGATAGGTACTGCTTCAAAGAGGAAAGGAATAACTATTCCCTTGGACTAGCCAAGGAGCTACATCAAGAAAAACTGTAAAAGTTAAAAATTTTGACACCAGAACTCAACACTCTACTGCCTTCCACTAAACTAATTTCTTCAATTTCAACAATCTCTTCCAATTTAACAAATAATTTCCTATATGACGTTATATCAAATGCTTTACTGAGTTCAGGTACATGAACTCTACTGTTCTTCATATACAGTTAGTCTTGTACTAACCTGCAGTGCATTGTATTTCATTTTGTCTAATTATTCTTTCCTTCAAATTTTTTTCTAAAACTTTGTGTACTGTTCTTCAAATAGGGTTAGTATATCTACCATTCACCGGCCAGGAAATGTCACTCCTATTTGACAGATCTATTAAAAACTGAAATGGCAAAGGAAAGATTGCCTTTAGAAAGTGAAAGCTTCCGTTAGCCTTGGAAAAAATAATTGTAGTATCTTCCCTATTTCTTTTATAACATGTTTTGAATCAACTCTACCAACATGAAATTTCATTTTAAGAGACAGTCTTATAATTACTCTCCTGTGCTTCTGACTGCAATGTACCTTATTTTTTATTGATTATATTTAATAAATTCTTTTCAATCATCTATTCAGTTTTTTGTTTACAAAACAGTCAAAGAGCAACCGGAAATTAATTTCATGTTTTTCAGATCAAATTGCCTGCGTCGGGAAAATGAAAACCTTGAAAACCTTGTCAATAAATGGAAAAGGAAATGGTTATAATACAAGAAGGAAGTATAATGGCAAAACAAAAATAGTGGATTACAGCAGGATATATTTCAAGAAACAGTAAATAAGATATTGGAAGAATCTCTAAAAGGAAAAAGAGCTAATGAGAGTTAGGAGATGATTAAATATAAAGCAAATATTATGGGAACAGATATACGTTTTTCTATCGTGAAAGATAAAAAGGTTAATAGATGATCTTGACTAAGCCATGGGCCTTTCTGGATGCATGAGGCGAAAGTACTGGAAACAGAAGTGCCAGCTTGCTAAGAAAGAATACACACACCGAAAGAGAATCTAGAAGCAGAAAGCATGGGGGGGGTGGGGGTGGGGGAATGAAATTCAAACAGCTTGAAGGTGCCTGAAGAGTAGTCAGAGATTATTCACAAAACACATTAACAGAAAGCAAGGAACCAAGACAAGTCTCGGTCCACTACTCCACCACAAGGGAGAACTACAGTGGATGAGTCTAAGAATTCCAAAGGAATTAATGTATTGCTGGCATCAGTCTTCACTGACCTTTAATTTAAAAAGGATAATAAAGGGATAAAAAGATAAAGGGATCCTATCACAATTAATAGTACTAAAAAAGAGAAAAGACTAAATTAGTCAAGATTCACAATCAAAATGCAAAAATTATATTTGTCTCATTCAGAAACCTTCAAAATCAAAATCAGATCAATTCACAATATAGAAATCCTTAATGAAAGCTCACAGCTTGTAAGTGTACTATACATCTTGAGATGTAATTTCAAAGTAGAGAATGTTTCAGTGTTGTTCACAGTTGAAGATCACCATTAACTCTCCTTGAAGTTATTACACTTGTAACTGAAAAAATACAGCTGAGTACTGAACTGCTGACACATCAGTACATAAAATTTTCAGATTCAGTATAAATTTTGACAGAATGCACTGATCTTTCCCCCTGTTATGCTGACGGGCACAAAGCCCCCATTATTATCATAATACTTGTCTGTCTCTCACTTAATTGCATTTATGACATTACTGGTACTACTGGCCTAAGGAGTTGTTTCTGTAAATTGATAGGAACTCTAAAGACAACCATGAAGATGCCTGAACTGTCCTTAAAGAAAGTGGATCACAGTAAAGTTATTTTTTTGTAGTTTTGCAAATTACAAATCATCCAGTCATACTTAATTGCTAAAATGCAAATTGTTAAGGTTCTCAAATCAAAACAAAGCACCTCCCATAATGTGCACATACACACACGCAGCCATTTAATCAATAAAAATGAGTGTCATCCAGGTAAACAGGAATCTACTCTGACTTTCAGCCTACAAGACAGCTGGTGAATATCTGGAGTAGTCCAGAAAACATATCACATCTTTTATAACCAGAAAAGAAAGTCTTATGTAAGTACAGCAATACTTGGTCAAATCCAGTTCACCTGCAATAAATAAACAAGAAATGCCAGATAGCTAAACTAAGCTGAAACTTACTTCTCTGTAACATAAAACACAAATTTCAGGGCTGCTACAGGACAGCTATAAAACTACAGCTCTGGTGTTCCCACCTTCACTCTCTTCTGTAAGAATAACTGAAGTTCTGGCAGTAGATACTTCAACAACTTGACTATAGCCAAGATACATTCTATGGTTTTAAACACTCCTTCAGACATATTTAGGTTTGGGTTTTAGTGCTTAAGTACTCCCATTTGTTCTTCTAAATTAAATGAGCAGCCAATTTTTTCCTGTAGTCAGCACTCTTCATTTTCAAACTGTTGTTCTCCAACTAGGCATGAAACATTGTGATTCTCTCCATTGACTCTGATGACAGTTACCACCGCTACTCAGTGCTGACATGTTTAAATCATCTCAGGTAGCAAAAAGAAAGCATCTGTGTTAAATTCATTCTCATTCTAATATCTTACAGTCGATAGAACCTCTTAGCAGCTGAAGTCCAACCACTCATCTATGTCAAATCATCTCTCAGTCTCTATTTAAGCAAATTAAATCACGTTTTTATTCTCTTTCAAATTTACAAAACTGACAAGTGCTTTAAAGCCTTATAACATGCTTTATAAAATCCATATACAGAAACAGGTTAGTTCAATAGATGTGTAATACCTCGTTGCCTATCCATCTTTCTAACATATCATACAAACACTGTTCAGTAATGTTAAATACCAGAATTTTAATTTTTTTTGTCTTGCAAAATTTCTAAATCATATTACTATCAACTGGACTAAATGACTGATTAATATTCAAATAAATACTAAAAAAGACTTAATTTATTGCTCACCAATGTAATAAATCATTAAAAAAAAGTAAATACCAGGATAATTTAAAATATTTGAAAGCACAGAGTGCCAGAATCATGATCAGGAATGCCACGTAAAATTCACACTAGGAAAAATAAAAGTTATTTTAATAAAATATAAACTATTTTTTTTATTTAAGCTCTGTACAATGAAAATACCACATGTGAAAGTACAAAAAAAATTTTTGTAGAAGCATAAGAGTAGCAAAATACCAGAATGGGTTCTTTCCATTTCCTCTTTTATAGCAAAAGACTAAGTTCATAAAAGAAGCTCTGTGGTTTTCACTGAAGATCACACTTTAGTTCCATTAAAACCATTAACAATCACAAGCTTAAGTGCCTTCTGGATTGGAGGAGTCTTAAATATGCGTTCAAGCTTATGGGCAGGCTCAGATAATTTACATTTTCATATTATTTCCACTGTTCCCTGCACCTTTTGTGTACAGATGAATTAGAAGGCAAAAAAAGGTTCCACAGAGCTGTGATTTAAGCACATATAATCGCACTTGTCAAAAGAAACTAATAGTTGTCACGTGCCTCGTAGTCCTCTCATATTTTTAAACTACCAACAACAGTTTTCCTGGTCAGGATTTAATCACTGTTCTGTTTGAAGGGAGCCCTGGTTCTCAGAGAGAGCCTCAGAAGAGCAGCAGCTTCTGCAGCACTGCCTGTCCCCTCCCCAGACACAAAAATCTCTCTGGCTGGCATCTGTGATTAAGCAGAACACAGAAACAGGGCAAACCAGATGAAAAACCATGGCACCTTCCATTTGAACATTTGCATTATAAAGCTACTGTTGCTTTTGTCAAACTGGATTTTATGACATTCTGGGGAATTGCATCTTCCGTACTGCAGCACCACATTTATCACATTTCCCTTAAAAAAAGTTCACAAGCTGCATCTCTTATGCTTCAGTTGTCAACCTCTACAACAGATGTTTATTCTCCAATATTTAAACAGTATTTAACTGCTCTACTATTGTCACAACCTTCCAGCAGTAGGTGAGCTCTGCAGTGCACTATCTTTTTCCAGCCATAATAACCCAGGGAGTTGTACGGATAACGTCTGGTGTTTGGCAACGACGTATAAAAATATTAGCCCGTATACACTGAAACAGAGGAAGTAAATCTGATTTCAGGCTTGCAAACAAGACCCATCTATGACAACTCTTGACACCACTCTTAGTTTTTCCCTTGCCAACTTTATGCCTCGTCAATATAAAAACCTAAGAGTCTTCTTTCCAGACAAACGGATTTAAGCTCAAACAGTAAATATTTGTGTCTTTAGCTCTGTAGGTCACTGTTTGAAAATGCCATGCTCTGACTCAACCGCTTTGCTTATGTTTGCAATGACTTGCCAAATGCTGGAGCATGGCACTTAGCCACACGACTGCAAAAACAAGGGGTGCTCCGGCAGTGAGAGGACTTTCTGCTTCAGACCTTCTGTAGGCTTGCATTTAAAAGGTGTGATGCTAGGTCACATCTACCACCCCAATGCTCGCACTCAAACTGTCCAAGCCTTTCAACAATGTGAACTGGCACGTTGGCTAACATCACATTTCAAAAACTAACACAAATAAAACAGTTCTGCGTGTACAAAGTGCAAAATAACCCTCGCTCTGCATCTCACAAGGCTGGCCAGCTTGGCCACCCCTTTTATGTAGCCGTGGGACAGAGACACGATCCTGTCTTCTCCCTGCCACTCTCTATGTCTTTCAGCAACCCTGCTAAAGGGTACCTTGGCAGCAGTGCCCTACATTTCCTTAGCTCAGAAGCTGCAATTCCCCTCGGGGGTGCCATGTGATGGGGAGGGAGAAGAGAAACTCTCGCCTGCCTTCACGCAATTCATACCCATGTAAGGTCCAGCCGCCATCTGCTCACAGAACTCTTCAGCAGACGAGGAGGAATGTGACGCTGCGCTGACAGGATAATGCAAGCCCATGCCAGTGCTGCCAAGAGCTCTGCTAAGCTCTTACTGCCATGATTATTTAATGACAAGGGGTAATTTCCTTTCATTCCATTTAATGCCAACTATTTTCAAAAAGGGTCAAAACGGGAACATGTATGAGAGTGGACGTCTATATTATATATACATTTATAAAAGGACGGAAAACAAATATATGATGATCCCAAGGGTCTTTTCCAACCTAAATGATTCTGTGGTTCTATGTGTCACACAGTACAGTTTAATGAGCTCACCCCAGTCATTAAATGTATCTAACCAATTGTAATACAGCAATCCAAGAAATGCATGGGGAGATTCGAGCAGAGGGTGAAAACAGGCACAGAATTCAGACTGAACTCACAAGGTCGCCTTTTCTTCTTTTTCCCTGTTCTAGTGGCATGAGCCAGACCTATTTTTTACCATGTCCTTTAGCACAGTTTATTGCACTGAATTGTAGGTCCAGGTAATAGGGTATGGTATCAGCAGAAAGGTCAGAGAAACCAAAAAAACCATCTCCAACAGAAGAGCTGGAGAGGATTATGAAATGGATGATAAAAGTAATGTAAAATGCCTTAACAAGATGGCATTTCAGCCAGCTGCCGCCCGTGCTACTTGGTCAGAGAAATGCTGCCAAAGGTAAGAAGTCTAAACAAGACATTCCCATTTTATTTTTGTAAACCTTTATTAATTTTATCTATTCACACCTTTTTATTGCTTGTCCTAAACTGAGACTACTGGGCATCTTTTAAGAAAAACACACAGAAAAAATTAAGATCCTTGGTAGAAAACTTCTTATCCTCTATAGCATAGAGTTGACAATAAAAAAATCATCAAGTTGCCAAATATGAATTCTAGACCGGAAACGATGTGGCAACCCAAATCACCTCAATATTTCCACATGCAATGCAGGTAAAGATAGAAGAGAGTGGAAGAAAATAAAAAAATGATGAATTAAATGAGGGGGAATACACCTGCATGGTTTACCTGTAAAACCTATAGTGTACAACAGAAACCAGCAAGCCTGCACTAGGGATACGACAGATGAGCATGCCCTCCAGTCAGCACTGAACTAACACTCCAACACAGGAGTAAATGGTACTTTAATCATATTTGTCAGCTTCTGGGTTGTAACCTAAACCCAAGTAATTCTTTTACCCTCAAGAGATCTATTCAGTCTCAATTTATTTCTTGAAAATATGACTATTAACGTCAAATGTAGCTGAAATCAATCTAACCCACTCATCATTACCATTGACAGTGTGTCTGATTTTGCCAGAAAACTGCAGATATTAAATTTAACAATCCTAAAATCTTATCAATTAGCATCAATTTCTAAGTATATTCCCTAAATTCAGAGTTCTTCATGCTGAAATATTACTCAGATACTATTCTTTTTTTAAAAATATAGTATCGTTCCAGATATCCTCCTTTGTGTCTCTCACTGATCTTGACCTGTCATGGGTGAGGGCTCTGAACTGAAGAAAATTGCTAATAAAATAAGGATGGGAAAAAAATACAGACTTTAACATCATGGAACCTCTATGTTGAATACAAATGTCTCATGTCATTCAAGGAGAACTAGACTAATATGATAAGTTATTGGATGTGGATAAAAATGAATTGATATGAAAGACATGTGAACAACTGATTAGGAAAATGACAACCAATAACGTCGGGACTACTTAGAGTAAGGGAAGAAGCACTGAAGGTTTTCTAAATGTCTGAAAAGAAGCCAGCAATAGGAGAACCTCTTGGAATTAGACGATTGACCGCGGCTCAGTGAGAGAGAACTCCCTTCTGCAGAAGCAGCACGTACGCAGTCTGCTCAGCACCTGAGGAAGAACAGGTAGTAAGTCGTCCATGCAAAACAGAAAAGGATATAACTATACTAATGACAGCAGTTAGCCTAGAGATAATTGTGTTTCCCATAAAACAAGTATGCAATAATACATCAAGTAGAATTCCAAAAAAGGTGGTGTGTATTCTAGGAGTCACATCTGACTGACTTAGGACCTTAATATGTTTATCCATTTGTTCATTCATTATAGTCTGTAACGCAATGAAATGTGCCCATCAGCTAACATGAATGCTAGTCTAAATATTCCTACAAAATGAAAATTTCCCAGAAAAGCTTCATTTGTAACTTAACCAATGGCAAAATGTTGACACTAACTAGCAACTCTACTTTTTTACAAGTTCAGAGAAAATAGTAAATCTAAATCATTTTTTCTTTCTTGGATAAAATAAAGACTTCTACAATAATTCTAGTTCCAGTACAGGGCACTTTTTTTTCTTCCCCTCCTCTGTTTGTTGGAAAATAATTAAATGTGCCTATCTGTACTCTTCCTACATCTATATTATGAAGAAGTCATTCTCATTATGTAGATGTTATGTATAGCTAATGAAATGGAAGAATAAGCAAGGCAATATGATGAAATTTACCTTAAATGTGCTTAAAAAACAAAGCAGTATTCAACAGAAAGAACACCTGAGTGGTGTTACCCAGAAGAAAACTAAAAACAGATAACAAGAATGAAACTAATTCCATGAAAACAAGGAGTAAGCAGAGTTATTTCTGTTGATGTTACCCACTATCTGCTGCAAAGTCGTTTAAAAAAGTATGCATTCTGTATCAAAAAATGAGAATTCCACTAAAATTCAGTGCAATATAACTTCAGGATAAAGAAGAGTCACTGCAGAAGCGCTTAGCATTCCAATGTGTGCTTACACAAAGGGAAAACAATGTAAAAAAAAAAAAAGTAATTACTTTGGTTTACTTCTAATAACTGTAATTACTGTTATTAAAAATAATTACTTTATACGAATAAAGAAACAATGGTAATGGTTATTGTTCCCTGCTATGCACAAATAAAGTACTTGCTACCTTGATCTTAGGGACACTTCTAGTGAAAACAGAATTAGTGGCAAGTCACAGACGCAATTCCAGCAGGAACAGTTCATTTGCTTTTCTCAGACCTGAGATGTAACAGCAATTCCAATGCACAGCACAATGTCAAACACAGACCTGATTTGATAGATCAAAGACATAAAATGAGACCTTTAACAGTTGCTGTTACTTCATAATTACACAATATTTTCCTGTGACGTTTGTAAAATTTAAAGAACCTTCTACACCCGCCATCTCTCAAAAGAGAGTAAAAGCCCTGGCATCCACTGAATACCATGTTGCCTTCCATCCCACAGCACAGAAGAAATCCCTGAGATAGTATATTTGACAGTACCAGTAGTTGTTGAAGCTGTCCAGTTAGGTGATGATAATAATAGAATAACATAGGGAGGCTTTTAAAACCACTTGACAAAGACTGTTATTAGATCTAAATGGAAATCAAGAGGTTCACTTTCAGAGTGGAAAAATAAAGCTTCAAAATACACTGAGAAAACCTTGAGATCTTTATCTTCAAGAAGAAACCTGAGGAACAGACAGAAGAAGTTTTGACTTGCTGACATTTTCCTGGGAGGTTGCAACTGTGGATTGAGATTTCTATTTTGCCCGAGTTGAAACAGGTCTTGCAACTCGGTCTTTGACACCCCACAAAAATACCTTACTGCTAAATAATTCACTACAGCGAAATAAAGACATGAGAAGTCATCCTAAGCGGTATTTATTCAGACGCATAAACACAGATTTTGGAGCACTGACACTGTGGTGCAATGGTAAATACCAACCAAACCCAGTTTTTATTGAGTTCTACTTAGTATCAAACTATATTGGTTTTACAACGTACTCTAGAGAAGAACTATCATATAATTAAAACTTTAATTACATACAAACATTGTCCTTTATCACTTAACACTAACATCGGCATCCTGGGCTGCATCAATAGAAGCATGGCCAGCGGGTCAAGTGAGGTGACTCTGTCCCTCTACTCTGCTCTCGTGAGACCCCATCTGGAGTACTGTGTCCAGCTCTGGAGCTCCCAATGTAAGAAGGACATGGATTTGTTGAAGTGAGTCCAGAGGGGGGCCACAAAG
>VXBH01004191.1:3568-71158 GCA_013400035.1 Rynchops niger
CCCCTTTCCTTTGCAACCCCTTCCCTTGCACCCCCTCTGTACCCTCCTTTCCCTTTGCACCCCCTTTTCCCTTGCACCCCTTTGCGCCTCCCTTTCCCTTGCACCCCTTTCACTTGCACCCCCTATGTACCTCCCCTTTCCTTTGCACCCCTTCTGCAACCCATCTTTCCCTTGCACCCCTTTCCTTTGCACCCCCATCCCTTGCACCCCCTCTGTACCCCCCCTTTCCCTTGCACCGCTTCCCCTGCACCCCTTCCTCTGTAGCCCCTCCCCTGCAGCCATCTCCCCTCTCCCAGTTGCCTCCTCACCTTTCTCTGCCCGCTCCGCGATCCCTCTGGAAATGGCGTGGGATCCCTTCCGCCCACGGCAGGCAGGGCTTGGTGGCTGCCTGCCCTGCGGAGTCCTGCCCGGCTCCCGGTTTCTCCGGAGGGCAAGAACAGCCGAAGCACACAACGCAACACCTCTTCCTCTTCCTCCAGCCATGCCTGCGCAGGCTTCCCAGCCTCCCGCGTTTTTCCTGCCCCGTTCTGTAAAGCTGAACCACACGCAGCTCAAGAGCAAGCCAACTTGACCCGACTGCTGGCCTTGCGGGTTGGCTGGGCCACTGGCTTGACCCGGCCACCCCAAGAGTCCCTGCAGCTGGGACCCAGGGGCAGGAGGCTGCGGTCAGAGCCGGGTCCTGGCGAAGGGCTGCAGCCGCTCCCCGGGGGCTGAGGAACCATCCCAAACTGCACATGAGCGACGTGGGGAGGGGGAAAAAGAAAGGAATTCGACCCATTTTCCCGATTTTTCCCAGGCCACATTGAAGGATTGTCGTCTGGGCGGCAGCCTGGGCATGGTTTCACGCCGGTAGATGCCAGAGAGAGCAGACTGGGTGCCGAGAGCGGGTATTTCATGTCCTGGACCTGCCCTCCATCCACCGCGGGTGGAAATAGCCGCCGTGCAAATGGTGCCATGCAAAGGGCTGCCAAGCGCGGGGCAGAGCCCTGGAGATGGGGGGGGGGGGGGCGGTGTTTGGGCAGCCGGGAGCCACCTCCGGCACCGATCTCTTGGAAGCGGGAGCAGGGATGCAGCTGGCGAGTGACTCTGCCCGGGGAGTCCTCTGGCCCTGGGTTGTTTCCCCCCTCCGCTGCCGCGTACATGACTTACAGGCCAGGGTTTACATGCTGCAGGGATGATGCCATTTCCGGTATTCCCAGTGTCCTGGGCATGTTCCCTCTCTGGAAGGGACGTCCTGAGACGTAAACGCACTTAACACAACGCGTCAGCGGCTTTTCTCCAGCCCCGGGGCTGGAGCTCAGAGGCCTCACATTGCAAAACCTCTCCCGAGAAAAGTCAGAGCAGGCGCTAACACCCCAACAGCGAGCCCTTTCCCAGGCCCCTGGGAGAACCGTCCCTGCCTTTCCTTCGGAAGTGGTCCCCACGCCGCTCATCCCTTAAGGTCTGCCCTTATTTCTGGAAGACACCCCACTGCCCCCCCCGTCCCCGCCCCAAGGGATTTTGAATGTTGCCAGCGCCGCATCACAACCACACCGGGCTCTTTCACTTCTGGACATCTCCGGATTTTTATCCTTTTATCCCTTCCCCACCTGGTCCTCGCCACCATCCCCGGTCCCCGGGCCGGGGGGGTGTTGGAGTGGCTGCGCTGGGCTGGATGCAGCAGCTTTCTGCCCCCCCTCCCCCCTTCCCAGGGAGATGCTGTTCTATATCCAGCCTAGGAAATTCCTCCCTCCTTCCTTCCATCCCGGCTCCTCGGCACCCAGGACCTTCCCTCGGCTCCCCAAAACTCCCCCGCTGATGGCTGCAGGCGGAACGGGGACCCCCGTGTGGCTGTGGGGCACCGAAGCTGGCAGCTGCCCCCTCTCCCGCTGTCCCAGCTCAGCGACCACCCTGGGAGCCGAGAATTGCTGCCGCTCCTCCTGCACATAAAGAAGGGCATCGGGATTTGCTCAGGAAGGGAGAAGGTCAGGAAAAGGCTGGGTAGGATGAGGGGCTGCTGGGGTGTTGCTGGGCAACGGGACATGGTGGCATGGGCTCCCCCCCCCAGCCCTGGTCATGTCATGGTGCTGCCACAGCCCTGGGTTTCATCTGGTTCCTGTGCTCCCCCCCTCCCATGAACCGAGTTCTGTCCGTTTTCTGCTGCTGTCTCCCGATGATGACAGCGAGGGACACGCAGCGTGGTGCGGTGACCCACAGTGGGGGGGAACGAGACGGGAACCAAAGCCAGGGGCTGCGTCGGCACAGAGATGCTCTGGGAAGCTCTGCCTTTCTCTCATAAAAGTCCTTTATTAGAACAGCAAACATGACACTTCTCTTCAGTACAGCGGCTGTATGCAGCTATCATCGCGGTACAGGGGGGCAACGTCTTACAATCACTGGGGGTCTAATAAGCACCATGAACATCCTAAAGAACCGGGGGGTAACGGCTGAGAGAGGAGCCCCGGGTGAGCCGGCCACGGGGGCTCGTCAGGAATTCACCGAGGAGCTGCTCGGCATTGTCCCGCAACACGGCTCTCCTGCAGCGGAGAGAAACTCCTCGGTGTGAGTCAACAAGATAGCACCCATCCAATAAATTAGGTAAAATTAATACTAGAGCAACAAGGGAATGAGTGGACCGTCCTAGAGGAGGGCACGCTGGAAGGGAACGGTCTATTTACACTGGTCTTTCTGCCGGACCGGTATTCCCATCGCTCCCCCCGGGCCCTGGTTGGATGAGCTGCAGCTCTCCGGTTGGGCTGGCACACAGCCGGCAACGACACCGCCGTCTCCCCAAGCCCAGGGGACTGCGAGGGGACCGAAAAGCCAAGCTTTGGGGACATGCGCATGCAGGCGCCCTTGGCACGGGAACGGGGGCTGGCACCGGGCACAGCGCCCACCACCTCCCGCTCCTCTCCTGCCTCCGGATTACCAGAAAGTCGCGGGAAGGAGCGGAGGCTGAGGGGGGACCGCTGCTGGCAGCAGGGCAGCGGGCACAGATTCCTGAGTGCGTGGCAGGGCTGTGTCCAGCTCTTCTTCCTCCCCATCCCCATCCCCATCCCCATCCCCAACCCCGGATTCCCCGTCAAGACCCTCGTTGCAGAATGAATTCTCCTGTGAACGGAAGGACACTATCAGGTAGTATTTAAGGCTAGGCTTTATACAGCAACTATAAAAAAATAAATGCTAATCTCCAAAGAGCCGGGCGAGGGCTCTCCGGCGTATGGCTGTGGCGCGCGTGCCGGCGCCGGGGAGCGCTCGGTGCCAGACCGAGGGCCTGCCGGCACCCGGAGCATCTGGGGACAGGGTGGTCCCCCACCCTGCCCCACCGCTGCGCCCCACAGAAATGCTTCGGGGGGGAACAAGGGACAGGGACGGGCGTTTTGGTAAGGACATGGAGACTGACTGGTAATCCAGGACCACCTCTACACGTGACCCAGGGCGCTCTGCAAGGAAGGCCACAGGGGAAAGCAATATCCTGCAAAGTAACGGGGCTGGCGTGGGCGAAAGCTTTCCTGTGGCGGGGGGGGGTGTTGTCCCTCCAGCCAGCCCCATGGGAGGGGAAAGCGCTCTGCCGAATGAGATGAAACTGCCCCCCCCAACCCCACACCCCAACTCAAATCGACAAACCCAAAAACTAAAAGCGGACACAGAGGAACATCTCAGGCTACCTAGGTACTTCATCAGCCAAAAAGAGCTAAACAGCGAAGCGCACACACACAGGACAGCGCGGGAGGGTGGAGATCAGAGACGGCCGAAAGCCAGGGTCTTCCTTCCTGTTTTGCCTCCCCGTCTCCGGCTGGTGGCCGAGCAGGGACCCGGTGGCTTGGCAGCCGGCCTCGTCCCGCGGGAAGGAACGAGCTGGCTTCTCTCATCCCGAGAAGAGGCAGCCGGCTCCGGAAGCGTCCTCACGGCATGGCCGAGCGCGAAGTGTAGAATTCGGGGACCGGCAGGCCGGTGTGCAGTGTCACCTGCAATGAGAGACAAAGGGCTCAGCTGCATCCCTCCGAGCCTGGCGGACAGCCTTCAGCATGGCAGTGGCCAGGAAGAGGTAGGATGCAGCCCAAGGCACTGCCGGGAGCCCACAGCTCCTCCTGCCCTGCCGCGCATCCTCCCCACTGCGGTGGGGCTGGGGAGAGGTGGGAAAGGCTGTCCCCAGGACCACGGCGGTGGCTTCATCTCACTGCTTCACGACTCCTTGGTGCCGTGGGAACCCCCGCAGAGCTCCAATGTGAAGTGGTGGGACCGCTGGTACCAGCGGTGTCAAGCCCTGAATATTCTTCCCAGCTGGCTGCGGAGAGATGGGACAAGGCAGCAGTTGGGTCTTTCTGCAGATGGGATGGACAAAAAGGTCTGGAGGGGACTGAAGGACAGCAAAGCTGCTCAGTCCAAAAGGAGACCTCCGAGCAGCCGGTGGGCCGTACAGCGGAGGGGACGCGGCTGAGCACTGGTGGGAAGAAGGACCTCAGCAGTGGTGTGGGGGCAGGACCATGCTACGGCGTGGGGGGATGCTCAAGTGCAACCTTCAGTGCCCCCTTCCAAACCACTCCGGACAAACGGGAGCCAGGCACTCGGCCCGGGACGGGGAGCGACACGGCAGAGACTCCAACCCAGGGACAAAAGGAAAGTGAAGCAATACCGGAGACCTGATGCTCGCTGTGCCTGGGAAAACCCTGGTGCATGGGAAAGGATACGGGCAGGTTCTGCTTATACCGACCGACGACCGGGCAAGGGGCTGGGTCCTGCAAATACCCACATGCACGCCAAGGAGCTGCGCATGGGGAATTCAGTTCCTTCCACAAATACTTCAGTTGGGGAGGGAGGAAAGCCCAATTCCTTATTTTATTGGGTACAGACGCGTTTTCCTCTTCAGATACAGATTTATAGAAAACTTTGTCTAAAATATAACTATTCCCCTCCTAATTAGAGTCACTTTTAATTACTCACACACCTTTGAAGAAGGATAAGGAATGGCTTGGGTTTATAAGCAGCCTTTTACCGGCATCCCACGGGATTTCTCTGTTAGGGGGTTTAAGCTCTGCCTTGCCCAGTGAACCGTCAGAAAGCAGAGGGGCTCTGGAAACGCGCTCATCTTTTAGGGCTGCGTAGAAGATCGTGGTAGGAATTCAACCCATCATAGAGCAGGATGTTTTTACCCCACCGAATTAATACAGCAACCCCTAAAACCAAGATGCGCTTCTTTAATGTCTCCTCATTAAACACTGGGACACTCTGGCAGGGATGCTCCCAGGGTTTGGGATGGTACCGACCAACCTCTGCTCCAGAGCTGCTGGAAAACTGTCGCTGCCTTGGTACCAGAGCCCAGCACACCCTGTATCCCAACGGACACCATCCTAATTCATGGATCTCAAATTTACGGAGGCCACTTGGTGCCTCTGCCCTCGCACAGAGGCGATGCCTTTGAGACCCACTGCAGAAGACCGTGCCAAAGTGCTCAACACCCTGAAGTCTTCCGTTCCGTGCCACGTGTCCTAGGATGCACCTGGGTGCTTGCGCAGTGCTGGAGGTGGAAGCGGTGGGTAGGGTGGATGTGTCCAAGCCAGGTTCGGTGAACAGGGGGCACTTGTTGGGGGGAGAGGATAGCAGGGATGAAGTCAGTGAGAAGAAAAATGAAAGCTGGAAATACCGTATAGGCCCAGGGAGCCCCCACTTGGTGATGCTCAGGAGAGCTGAGAGCTTGGGAGAGAGGGAGAGGAGTTTGAAATTCCCCAGAGGAAAATAGGTTTTAAAAGGTGTCCTTCTCCTTGGTAATGCTCCTGTCTGGGTCCTGGGAGAGCTGGAAGAGCTGGTGAGGCTCTTGTGGGGTAGTATAAAGGAGTTGTCAAACCCCATCAGCCAGGGAGGGCTGGAGAACCCTGGTGCTTCATCAACCCTGACGGAGAAACCCGGAGCACGGAGCTAGAAGGAGGGAAGGCCCGTCCCTGATTTAGAGACCCGTAGGTGGTTTAGGGTGTGAGTTTAGCTCTTTCCAAGCCACCCCTGTTGCAGAAGAGCCCTCCCCGCTCCACAAAGTCCCCACACTGCTGTGCATCAACGCCCAGTGCAGTGACAGCAGCACGAGAGGCAGTCTGCCAGCACACTCAGCAACAGGCTCTGCTGTTGTGCTACTCCAGAGCATGGTCAAAGCACGTACCTGCACATTCCTGTTGAGGCTGACCGCGGGGAAGAAGAGGCCTTCCAGGTTCTCGAAGGCGACAGGCCCTTGCTGGTCCTCGTTGATGGAGAACGTCAAGGTTCTCCTGGTCAAATCCAGCAGCACTCCCACCGTGGCGCCTTTCGTTATCCCACCCTCGGTTCTGCAGGGGGTGAGAAGATCAGAATGTCTCTGTGGCTTAACGTCCCTCGTGCTCCCGGCTCAGGTTTCAGGCCATAGACTTCAAAGGCTGATGACACCAAGCTTCACAGCTCAGCCAGGAGCCAGGCCATGACCTGCATCCCCCCCAGCCATGCTCACAAGTCCCTGTGTACCTCCTCAAGCCTCCCGCAGAGGTGCTCTCCACATGCCATCATGTCCCTGAGGGCAAAGCTACCGACCAGAGCAGCCCCGGCTACACAACCACGGGGGAAAAGCAAGTGGACCTGGGGAGCAAAGCATTTCAAAACCTGCTGACCCACCAGGGAACGGCCCTTGAGGCTGTGGGAAGGTGACACCAGGCTCTCCCCAAGCTACCCCAAGCTTCAGAGCCCCCAGCCCACTGTTCCCACGGGGAAAGCGAGTATTAGCTGTGGCAGGGGGTTAAAGGCAAACGCTGTTTTCTTGTTGGATGAGTTGCAAGGCTTTGGCTGTTCATGGGAAGGGGGTGTACACAGGGGCAGTGCCGTGCGTCCTCGGGGTGGAAGAGTCAGCATGGAAAGAGTCGCAGTAGGCAGGGAAGGAAGACCGGAGCAAGGCAGAACCAGGGAGGCAGGGACTGTCCTTCCCTTCACCTCTAATGGAGGTGATCAGGAGCGACGTCACCCTTCCCGTACATGCCTGTAGGTGCCACTGGAAAAGCCCCGGGCTCCTCCATGGGCTGTGGTCTCTGGAAGGAAGACCCCGTTGCAGACCACGTACCTGTTGGTGTGCGAATTGTTGTGCATGAACCAGCTCCGGTTATTGTCCACGTACATAGCCCAGGCCTTGTCGTCCTTGCCCAGCATGGCATCCTTCAGGACATCAATGCGTGCCACGCCAAAGGCCGGGTCAGGGTGGTTATCGTAACGATCGATTGACAGCTCCCAGTAATGGAGCCCTTTGGAAAAGCCCGTTTTCCCCAGCACAACCCTGTCATCATAGCTGTTGCAGGTGACAGTCAGGTTGTCATTAGAAAAGATGATATCGGCGTGGGCAGAGGCAGGATCGAAAGAAAACCAAGCAACTGGAACACACAAACAACATCAGGTTAGTCTGGCAGGACCCGGCGGTGGGGCGGGGAGCCGCGCGGAGCGGACACGGAACAGCACATGCTGCATGCAGGGCTGACACGCAGGGCGCAGGCATGGCGGGGGCTTGGGCTGCTGCCCGCTGCGGCGGCCGGGAGAAGCGGGCAGGGAGCTGCCGAGCGGAGGGGGCTGATGGAGGGCACCTTCCATCACGGAGGGATGCTTGGAGCTCGTGCAGCTGCAGCCTGCCAGCGTGGCTGAGGTTTCACAGACGGGGCTCAGACCTGAGGTTTGTCCTTGCCGCTCCCTGGTAGCCTCTCTGTCTCCGTCCCCTCCCGCTGTCTGTCTGTCTCAGCTCCTGAGCCCGTGGGATCCTCGCCATCTCCTAAAATTTGGCTCTAGCAGAAGGAGACGCATGATCCCGGCCAGGTCTCCAGGCTCTACCTGACATCGTTTACTCTTACGACTCATGCAAGCAATGGTTTGCAGGGTCAGGCCCAGCGAGGGACGGGGACTGAGGGTCAGTGGATAAACCGTGCGTGTGTATTTGAGGGCTGGCGGTCCTGGGAACCAAAAGCACATACAAAGGTCTACGTTGACAGAAACGCTACGTCACACTGAGAAACCTCCCTGCGGAGCAACCGGCCACAGGTAAGACAAGAGTTAGGCTCATGGGAAGGCTGGAAAATGCCCCAAAACCTCCACGACTCGGTACAGCTGCTGGTTTAAATGCACGGGACTCGGTCACTGAAAATCTGACAGATACAGTGTCACGTCCTCGACAAGACAGAGGCACAGGGTGTCACAAGCCACCAGCCCGGTTCCCCAGGTGGTTTTCTCCAGCGGTCACTGAAACGTGAACTGACACATCCACAAAACACTCTCACGCCTGCGGGAGTAAGTAACGGCTTGAAAAATAAAACACTCGGGTGAGATTCATTCATCGGTTTATTGGATCATTTGACAAGACAGCTCACATGCACGCGGGCGCCCCGGTTTTGCAACTTGATGGAGGTGATTCCGTACCTGCCACCATTTTTTTAATGTCAACTGCGGTGATTCCCAAGGAAAGGCATGCAGGAGAGAAAACAGCGCGTCAAGTTGCGTCAAGAAAGGAACGAGAAACCATTTCTCCTTGCCTGCTTCTCCAGCGAGCCCATGACCTCTCGGCCTTTTGCATAAACATGGGGAGAGGTGGAGCGAGGAGGGGCTTGGGCTGCCTGAGGAGGGAATCCTGCTGGATGGGGGATTCCCATCTCCCAGGGGGATAAATGGACCTGACCCTGCAGGCATCTGCATGGGGGCAGGTGAACAGGTACCACCAGTGGTCATTCCAATTAGCTGCAGAGGGGCTAATCACCTCCTCGGCATTTGGCCCACATTAATGAACTGGAATACATATTGCTTTGAGCAGGAGGATCAGTTCTTAATTACGGGGCCACTTCCAGAGCACTAATTACAGGCTTCCCTTTAAAACCATATGGGGAGAAACTTAAAATGACTTTACATCACACGGTAATCACCATTCCTTCTCCAAATTTGCCAACCGCCGTGACGTCCGAGAGCGCCCTGCAAGCAGGGTACGCACAAGAAAATGCTCCTCACTCGCCAAAGAAAAGTTAAAGATTTAAAAGAGGGGGAAAAAAAAAGAAGAAAAAAGGATGAGCAACACGGAGTAGGTGCCAGTTAATGGTAATAAATATACTTGCCTAATTGAGAGTAAGGCGATCCTTGCGTCTCAAAATTGCATCCTATAAAGAGATAC
This sequence comes from Rynchops niger, assembly GCA_013400035.1. Lineage (NCBI taxonomy): Eukaryota > Metazoa > Chordata > Aves > Charadriiformes > Laridae > Rynchops > Rynchops niger. The sequence goes on from VXBH01004191.1 coordinate 12,693, forward strand.
TACATTTCACACATCACAGCTAAGAAACAACAATAAGCCTGAAAAACACTCATCAGCACTGAACCTTTAACTAAGCATCCAGCCAGCCGCAGGAGGCCTGATTCATTAAAAGCCAGAGAGAAACGGAGAGGGGCTGCAAAAATGACCCGTGAGACTGACTGTTGGCCATTTTGGCGAGTCTCAGCCTCTGGGACTCGTGGATTATCTGCTCTTTCACAGCCAGATCCCATCACAGCCTTCAAGAGCATCAAGTCTGATCACTACCTGCTCGGGATGCCAAATCATTGGACTTTCAGCCCAAGGCAGGAAATTTTAGCCTTGGCAGAGTATCTTGGCCGCTTGGTAAGTATTCTCTAGATTGACCCTCAGTTGGATCACTTAAAAAAAACCCCACCACTCCTTAGAGGACAGGGACTGATGAAAGACGAGCAGCCACTGGTGTGTCCAGGGAACACAGACCACTGAGCACTCAAAGGGCACTGGGCTGTTGCCCTGATGGTGGATGCACGGGCAGGATGCCTCGGGGCGCCCTTCATCCTCCTGCCACCGGGCTGTGCCTGGCTGCTGGTCGCAAACACCTCCTGGGAGCCGTTTCATGAGTGCCCTCCCGCGCAGCTGGGGACCGATCCAGGAGCTTGTCCCCACCAGGAGGAGAGGGCAACATGAAGTCCCGTGTTGGCACTGCAAGGGAGGGCACTCATGACAGGTGCTGGATTTTAAGGAAACCCTTGTCTAGCTCTGTGACTGTTTTTTTCACCTCTCCTCTGGCAAAGAAGCAGGTTTTTCACCCTGCTGAGGTGGGTGTTGGTGGGAAAGCATCTGTCTGCAGTTGCGCTCTACGGCCAGGGCCAAGCAGCACCTCCTGAGGCTGTTTTAATGAATCGCGCCCCGGGCCCCTATTCAAAAAGTGGTTTTCCAGGTCTCTGTGCATCGCTACAACACAAGTTCACCCGAGTGACACATGGGCACATTCCGGACCCCGTTTTGCCTTGCCCCACCACCCCAGACCGCGGCTGCAGAGGTCCGTACCGCACACACAAGTATTGCTCATGGCCATCGCAGCGGATCTGACACTGGACACAAAGTAAGAAACGTCCGTAACAGAACAGAGTTCAAGCCATTAGCGCACAGCGGTACGATGAGGAAAAAAAAAACAAAACAAAACATAAAAAGCACAAAGAAAAGAAAGTTGCAGGGCCCCTGGTTATTCTGGCAAGGGTCATGCTGCAGCATTCCTCATTCTGGGTTATGGGATGGAAATCAAACAATCGGGGGCCCCCATTCTTCCTGGGCTTACACCAGAGGAAGCCATGAATTACTCCACCGGAGCCCATGGAGTGGTGTAAATCCCGAGTGGCGGAAGAATCAGGGCCCAGGATCTTTAGTAACGGAAGATGCGCAAAGACTGGTTAGAAAACAGCTCTGAGAGAGGCACTGTGCCCGCGGCTCCTTCGCTGGCTGCCCGACACCGTCACTCATTCTGCCTCTACTGCCTACGTCCCACCACAGCCCCCGAGGACCGGGCTCAAAGCGCCTGTGGGTGCTGCCAGGGGAGCGAGGTCTCACGGGAGTGGCTTCCTCCGCTCTGCAGAAAACAAGACTCTGATAGAATCAGGTCTGGTTTTGCAAAAGGCGAGCCCAGCGCTCGAAGCCGAGCGGATGAGAGCCCACATCTTCTGGGTCTTGGGAAGCCAGACAGCAAAGGGTGGGCGAGCCGGCCTTAGTAGACCTTGCTTGCATCTAGACTTGCTTCTTTCTTAAGAGAGGTCTAGATTTAATCGAGCAAACTAATTTCACAGAACAAATCTCACAGCAGAGGCTGAGTTTTCTGGCTGTATAGGGAAAGGAAACCATCGAGATGTCCCCACAGGTTTCTCCCAGGGAGGCTCTGTTCTTCTGCCTGTCCCTAGACACAAGATCAATGCAAACTGGAGATGAGGGATCTGCTCTGCCAGCTGGCTGGGCGAAATGGTTCAGCCCCGGTGAGAACAGCACCCATGTAAGGAGTTACTGTGCTGCTCCGTCACCCCACGCCTGGAACTGCCCGTGCTGGGACGTAGAGATGAGCAAACACGACGAGAACTACGCCACCGAAAGTCCCTTCCGCGGCAGGAGCAGGCCACTGACAAACAGAAGGAGTTCCCCCTGCCATCCGCATGTCATGGGAAAAACAAACACAACGGAACAAAACAAACAAATACTTTGAAGATGCCCAGAAGCACAGACGAAGAGGAAATGCCAGAGGCACTCGGCTCACCAGCTGAATTCAGGGACTGTAAAGAAGAATGCAAGCTCAGCTGGTGGGCCGAAGATCTTAGCTCAAAGTAGGATCTCCCCGGAAAGCTGGGTTGTAGATTAAGGGTGGAGGAGAAAGGACTCATTCTACGAAGCTGCGATCTTTCCAAAGGCACTGGAAAAGGGAGGGTCTGTTCTTCTGACTGCGTGTCTAAATGTAAGATCAATGCAAACTCGAGATCAGGAATCGGGTCTGCTGGAGGCTGTCACTCCATTGCCCGAGACCGGACCTCGGAGCAGAGCACAGACGCTCCGTCACGCACGGACCCTGCTTCGCTGCAGCGAGCGTGCGCGGACGGTGCGTGGAGCGGAAACGCCTGGTGCTGTGCCACCCAGCCAGACCCTTCAAGAAAGCCTTGCCTCTGACAGTATCGGCAACAAACACATTTTTCATCTTCCAAAACGTTCCCACGCCACTGTGACAAATGCAATACGCTTTTAATTACAGGGAGCCCCGCACCTCTTCACAGTAATGCACCTAAAACAATTCACGAGTTACCATGCACACCTCCCATCGCTCTTTATGATTAATCTCATACCTTCTGGTGCACAATAATCAGTGGTGTAAAAGCTAGTCGACTGGTAATGCTGAAAGGCATTTGGCAGGGCTGTACTAAGCTATTTCACCCTACGTACCACCAAGCACCCACCTTACTCAAAGGTTGGTCGGGATGTTGTGTTCTTGGTATCGTTTTGTACCTGTCAAAACACATCTGAGCCTTACAGTAAGAATTTAACTCATGTGATTCACAGCAAAACGACGGAGTAGAAGGAACTGCCTGGGTCATCGGGTTCCGTTCCCTGCTACCACAAACGGTCACCTCCTGCAATTTCTTCCCTAGCCTCGTCAAGGAGAATGAGGGGAATGTTAACAGGAAAATGTAGAATCCACCATCCTCTACATGTTCCAATCAGATAAACACCCGAACACCGTATCCCCAGCCTTCCTGTCTCAGCTGGGAATACGGACTGAGCTGGAAATCCCGTTAAAACAGATAAAAGGAAGCATTTCTTTGCGCAGGGGGTTGTAACTTCTGCAACTTGCTGCTGCGCGAGGCTGTGGAAGCAAAGAGCGTCAGTGTGTTCACACAGGGGTTAGAGAAATTATTGCACAACAGGTCAGTAAACGGAGCTCCAGGTTACAGAAGGACATGCCCTCCAACACCTACCAAGAGTGAGAGGAACTACTACCAAGAGTAGCCGGGCTCATGGCTCTCCCTAACTGGCATCTCCTGTCTCTGTAGCTCCTTGCAGCCTGTCTCCCCTCGCTCACCCCATTCCAAAAACCACTGGTTAAAAAGCCCTGGTTGCTGCTGAGGGTCACTCCATGGCTGGCGAGGAACTTCTAGCCGGGCCCCAAAATGAGGAACTGGGCTTGAAAGAGGAGAAAAGCTTCTGGTGCTCAACTAGGCTGGGGCAGGGCTCTCAGGCTGCGGTGCCCAAGCCCCTTTGCCCCATCCCAGGGGGGCAGAGATGGCCGGGATTGGCTGCTCCTGGTGTTGGTAGAGCTCGCAAAGTTTGGGAACCCAGGAGAAGGGACAGCAGGGCACAAAGTGTGACAAGCCGGGTTTTCCTCCCTGATCCTCTGCTCCTAGGCTTGTGCCTCATCGAAGAAACAAGAAATCAAGGGGAAGCAGAGATGTGGCTCTTCCCCGTGCATGGCTGCAGGCAGCCTGGGCAGCACGCATCCAGGAGAGCATGGCTGAAGGCACAAAGCAGCCCAATGGAGGGGCCAAGGTGTGGGCAGTCAAAGACCTCAGGAAGGGAGAGAATAGAGCAACAGGTTTTGGCAGGAGGGAGGTCGAACGTCTGCGCCGGCCAGGAGCGTGGATCTGGGCTTGGGGAGCCGGCAGGGACGGTCCCTTCCAGCATTGCCCAGCTCCTCTTCTGCATCTCCACCTGGGGTGAGCTGGTCCTTCATCCCACCATCCAGCTTGCTGGACAGTCCATGGAAAGAAACAACACTGGGGGGACTCAGAAGCCATCTCAGAAATCCTTGTAGAGAAAAGCAGCCCAGCGGCCAGCCCACCTGCAGACTCTAATCCCACTGCAACTGGGAGGTCTCCTCCTCTGTTCCTTGCCACCGTGCTTTAAGTGCCTGTTCCTGGGGGTGGCCATCTGCATCCCACTGTGACCAGCAGACCTGAGACGGGGGTTTCTGCAAAGCCCCTCAGAGGCTGCTCTTGCTGCAGCCATGAATGCACCAAGGAACCCAACCCACTGGCTGTGGGTAGGGTGAAAATGGGAATGTGCCAGGATGAAAACAGATCGGGTCCTGAAGTCAGGAGGAGACCGGCCAGAGGCTGGAAAATCTGCTGGATGAGGAAAGACCAAGAGAGCTGGGGCTGCCCAGCCAGGGAGGAGGAGGCTGGGGAGAGACCCGAGGTCTCCCAGGGGAGATTACAGCTGAGCAGTGCTGCTGGCGGCCAAGCTTTGGGAGCTGCCTGGGCCCTGGGACAGGGTCACCTTGCAAACTTTCTCCCAGACTGATTTCCAAGCCTACATCTGAACTTCATTCAGGTGCTGAAGAAACAGAGAGGTTAAGCCAGGCCCCACATAGAGCCCGCAGAGGTCCTGGGAGACACTGGCTAAGATGTGACAGGGCAAGAGATCCTCCTAGGTGAAACAGCCCAACACCAGCTAGGGAGAGGACACAGTTCAAGGCAAGGACCACTTCCTTCAGCCCTTGCTGCCACTTGGCTGTGCTGATGATGAGGATCTTCGTCCCTGGGAAGCCCCAGAGGGCCCAGCAGGTGGGAAGGGCTCTGGGGCACAGACCTTCTCCCAGCCAGGAGCCACCTTGACCTGCTGGTGGCACCAAGCACCAGCTTTAAAGAGTGAACTACAATTTCCTCAGCTGGAAAATGTAGTTTCCTTTGGGATGAGCAGGAGAAGACATGCCACACCACGGGCTGGGAAGGTGCTCAGCAGCTTGTGTGTGTGCTGACTTCACGCTGGACATTCCTGTCGGTGCTGGCTGGCTCGTCTTGGCTGGGCAGGAGCAGAAAGGCATGCCTGCAGAGGCCCAGACTCAATTTTACCCACTTCTCAGGCTTATTCTCTTCAGATGCTGAGACCCTGTGAGATGTTTCACTCCCCGTTAGCCTCTACAGCCCATATCACCGCTCACCGAAGGCAGAAGAAAGACTCCAGTTCACTTCCACGGGCCGTGGATGAGAATCTTGTGTGCTAGGACGAGAAGCCGGCTTTTAAGTAACAGCCTCAAAGGAGAATTTCTCATAACCGCTTCCAGCAGGACAGCTGTGTTCGGAGAGACGTTCTCTTCGTATCGAGCCCGTCTCTTCTTTTGTCCCCTCTTCCCGCATGAACGCTTCGCGGTGAGCTGCGGAGCACGGCTGCAGGGGAAAGCTAAGCCCACTTCAGACAAAATAGCACTTAAAGGCCTGATGCTGCTGTAAAGGCCAGAAATAAACGCCTAAGCAGGAGCTGTGATGTGCGAGGCGGCTCTATTCAACAAGTCACTCAGATATCCGGAAGCTCCACAGAGATGTAGTTTATTTCACTTTGAGTGAGAAAAAAGCTCAGACGGCCTCTAAAAGCAGAAGATGCTCCTGGCCCATTTGACTTTTTCTCCTTCTTTCTTTCGGGCTGGAGTAAACAAAATGCAAAAGCCCCTTCAGCGAAAAGGCTGGATGCGGCAAACTTTCATCCGATGCTCAGGAGATGAAATGTCTGTTTGCTGGCACAGAGCAAGGCATCAGCCCCAAGCACAGCCTGGGACCAGTAACAGCGATTTTCTCCCAGGTTCCTTCATATTTTGGAGCTGTGCAATAGGCAAGCTTGGCTCAACAGTGAAAGCACTGAGGAGAGGAAAGCAGAGCTGGAAAGATTATAGAGGGGACGCTGCAAACTCCTGGCTGGGACAACTTAAAAGCCCAACTGGTTTTGGTTAGGGAACTGTGTCTCAGATGGGTCTTACGAGACACAAATGTCATGAGAAGCCAAAGCTCTGCTGTCTCCTGCACAAGCTGCTGAAGCCGGGTAGTGAAGCGGGTGAGAACTGCTGACCTTCAGGCTTTGGGAGAGGTCCTGGCCTCCCCCCAGCATGAGGCTGGATCCAGGCTGTCCCGTCCCTGGATCTCCAGAGGAACCCTGCAGCTTCTTTGTCGCTGGTGCCCAGCTTTGCAAACATGCTCACAGCTCTCAGACGGCTGCGCCAAGGCCTTTGTGGCCTGTGATTTGGGTTTTCTGTCTCTTGTACGAGAAGGGTTTGTCCCAGGTTTGCTCTCCACTGTACCTCTGTCACATGTGAGTCCCGTCTCTTGCTGATCTGTCCTGCTCACGCATCCGGACCTGGTACATGCCCTTTCCAAACTGGAACCATTATCTTCCGCAGAGGAGCGCAGGCAAGCAAGCGAAATTGCTCTGCATAGCCTTGCTCTGCTTTTGTCTTCTCTTCTTTCATCAGAAATCCCTCTTTTTCTCCTTGCTTAAAGCCACCAGAGATGCTCTGTGGCAAGAAGGCTCTCACCCTCCTTCCACCCCACCAGCAGCCCCAGGAGCTGTGTGTGTTCCCCCCTAACCCCAGCCTGCGTCTGCCGGCAGCTGCTGGGGCTGCAGGGATGCGCTGCTGATCTCGAGCCAGCTGCCAGCCAGGTCTGGCAACGCTGCCAGGAAACAAAACCTTCACATGGCTTGGAAAAGAGAGATTTTATTCTGGGAGTAAGGAAAAGGGATTCCACCCAGTGTGGAAAACTCCCCAGGAGGGGTTTCTCGCCTGGCAGCAAGGCTACGGGGCGGCAGACGTGCTGGTGGGGGCTGATTCCTTCCTTCTTGACTGCGTCACCCGCTGCTTCTGACTCCCACCTCGTTTCTCAGAGCCAGCCTTACAACTCTCCACCTGCACGGCAGAAGCAAGCCAATTTTCCACAACGGATTAAGTGCCCGGTGTGACAAATGTACTTAAAGTCAGGCAGGGAGACTCCTCCACAACCTGCAAGATGGGTGTTTAATATTCTGACTGAGTGCCTGCCTGTGTGGGGGTGATGGAGACAATGCCAGCATGGCTGTACACCCCCGGGTCGGCAAGGACAGCCATGGGCCTCCACGGTCCCTCTGTCGTGCACTGCCAGGAGCTGAAGGAGACAGCGTGCGGTTACGGCACTGTGCAGCCATGCACAGCCCTTAGTGTCTCAGCAGCAACGTTGACAGCGTTGTTTTGTTTTAAATGGAATTAATGTAAACATCTGAGCTTCCCTTTGCATCATACAAACCCTGCTGCAACCACATTTTAAATACCTCCCTGCGGGATGCCTCTCACTGTACCCACACTGCTCCTCCCCAAAGAACATCATCTACAAAGGGGAGGGGTGAGAGAGAAATTCTGGCCCTGTTCAAGGCTCCTGACATGACCTTTCCTCTCCCCGTCAGCGCCGGCTTTCCTGCAATGATCACTGAGGGACTGGAGGACCAGAGGAGCGGTTTCCCCCATCGCAATGCTAAGCTGGGGTGTGCTGGATGGGCCCCACGCGTGTGTGTGAGCAGTGTCCGAGCGCGGTGGGCTGGAGCCGGTGCGATGCCTTACCCTCAGACGTCTGGAGGATCAGGGTCTTGCTGTACGGGCTGACTCCTGTTTTGTTGAAGGCTTTGACACGCGCGCTGTATGTGCTGTTGAAGTGAAGCCCATCCACCGTGCACATGGTCTCCTTGCCCACGTACACCTCCTGCAAAACAAGGGCAATTAGTGCCCAGAGCACAGTCCTGGGGGGCGGGAAACAGCTCCTGGTGGTCGTGACACACAGGGCTCAGCCACGCTCTGCTACCTGGGGCACGCTTACAAGCACTGGATATGGCCAAAGCAGAGCAAAACGGCCCTATGATTTGCTTCTTGAGAATACTGAGCCATAAAACCAGTTTCTGTAGGGGAAGGAGATGCTCTTCATGTATGATCAACTCATAAGGTACCAATCCCAGCCAAGCTCCCACCGAATCCTGGAGGAGCTCTGCCAGAGAGAGGAATTTACACAGCCTGAGCCCAGGACACAGAAACATCCTGGCAGAAAACAATTTTTGATGCTCTCGGGTGGCAGGATGAAAGCGTTCCTTGAAAGAAAACAAGGTGGTTACACCGAATGGGCACTGACTCACTGGTGTGTCACCCTTCTGCTGACACAGCCCCGCTCAAAGGAACGGAGCTGTGCCAGGGGGGACGGTGGTGAACAGGCCTACGGGCTACCCAAACACATGGCTCATAAAAACATTGACTTGCAATTAGCAGATCCCATGACAAACCCCTGTCTGCTGCCCTTGGCAGCGCTGGTGGAGGCTCCGTGCGGGCTCCCACTCCAGAGCCCTCCGCGCTTCGCTGCCCGAGCTGCCGGGCGACGTGGGGCTGCTGCTTCCAGAACCAATGCTTGAATCCGGCCCCTTTCCTTGCAGGTGGGTGATAAAGTTAAAAGGTTTCCTCTAACAAAAACCATTCTGTGTCCCCAGAGCGTATAGGGGGTGCCACACTGCAGAGCAGAGATGATGGTTTCCACCCCTCCTGAGACCCTGTCCGGGGCTGGGAGCAGCCCAAGCCACAGTGGACCTGGGAATAGTGATGGATTGAGGAAGATCGGTGACGGGATGCTAAGGTGGCCCTGATCTACCTGGGCTCCAGCACCCAGAGAGCTCTCCTGTGGCTGGCACAGCTCCCAGTTCACCACACCACGCTCACTGCAAGGAGCCCCTTTGTGGCCTGGTGCCCAAAAGCAGAGTCCTCTTGCCTCAGGACACCGTCCCAGGCTCTCCTGCCTGTTTGTGTGCGAGGTAACTAACAGGCTGGGCGACACGCTGACCTGTTCTCGGCAGGGACCGTCACCTGTGTGACATTTGGCATCCCCAGCTTGCTGGGCAAATCCCTGCCTGACACGGTCAGCTCGCTGCTTTCAGGCAGGAGAACGGCTCAGTGACTTCCCCTTCACGGCACCAGCCGCGTCCCATCAGCTGGAGCAGCCCTCTATAACCCCAGCAGCAGGAATCCCACGCACATCCAAGCCCCTTCCCACTGCTGGTGGGATGAGAGAAGACCGGTGTGCCGGGGAATCGCCCTCACCTTGCCGGGGTGGCTGTGGTGAGCCTTGGTCACCCCAGACTCAGCCTCCTGCTCCCTTCTCTCTCCAGATGCCACCCACGTCACCTCTCTTCTGCCTCGACTCTGCTTTGGCTCCTGCCTGCCTGACTTTCTTGTGGATGAACTCAGAAAATGCGATGGGCTGGTCCCTGCGCCTGCTCTCCGTGGATGCGAACACGCCAGGATAATTATCAGCGTGTTGGATCAGAGAAAAATCGTATTTTAATTGTGTAATTACAGCAATTTAAAAGCCCTCAGGCCTTAAACACCTCTGCTTGCTGGCAGCTGGCAAACCATGAGTCTTTCATGGCAATTAGCATACCTTGCATGAAATATTCAGCAACCTAAAAAGATGGAGCTTCCAATACCTTCTTTGCATTTGCAAATCATATTGGTCACTGGAAAGGTATTTCCAGCCCCCCAAACAACCTTGGTCCCCAAAAGAGCCTGCAGCTTGTCTGCACCCTCAGCTTCCCTGGGTATCTCAGCAGTGAGTCTTGTGTATCCAGGGAATAAGGGGACTTGCAAAAAAGCCCGGGGAACTTTTTGGTAGGGTAATACCGGAGCCAGGAGCAACATCTTGCTACCAGGACCAGCTTCGTGCTCCGAGCACTTACCCTGAACTGGCCGCCGTTGCCGTCATCGAGCTCCAGGATGTAGCCTTCCACCTGTACCGTGGACAAGGGGGGCTGCTTCCAGGACAAGGTGGCACTGTTGTTGTGGGTGCAACAGTCCTCTAGCTGCAGGATGGGGGGGGCCGGCACTGGGGAGGAAACTAAACACAAATTAGTGTAACCCTGGCTGCTAGCACCACAGAGGAGGAGCAGGGGGAGAGCGGCAGCCCGCGCGTTTCAGCCAGCGCATGAAGGATGCATTTATTGCCTTGGAAGGCGGCACGGCACAAGGGATGTTAACTGCGATGTTGGGTGTGTGAGGTGGGGGGAGCAGAAAGGACCATTCTCCAAACCACCTCCACCAAATTCCTTCCCCCCGCAGCCCGGTGAAGCTGAGATTTCCCCAGCACTTCTCTGCTTTCTTCCCGTTTTCTAAAGCATTTTGGTGAAATATGGCAGCGCAACAAGACACCTGGTATAAAACTGCCTGGACTCTTGGCAGAAGCCGGTCCCAAACCCGGGACGCGCTCCCACAGGCTCTGCAGAGCTGACCTTATCTACAACCCAGCAGCAAGCGCGGCTCGGCTTTTCCAAAAACAAATTCACCGCAACAAAACAAGGGATAGCGGAGCAGCGGAGACAAGCCTCGGGACCTGCAGAACAGGGAGTACCTGATCTTTGTGCCATGGTAGAGTCTGTTCTAAAAGGACCGCCGGGGCTTTTTCTGCTCAGACTGCTGAATAAGACTAGAAAATTAGCATTAATAACACTAAAGAACCAATATTGATCCCGATGCCAATATAAAATAGACAAAGATTATGCTCAGCCCGTTCTATCATAGGAGGCCACCCTCCCAGCAGGGGACAGCCAATGTGGGACCCTGCGAGCGCTGCGGCTTCGGGAGGAAGGGAAAGGCTCAGTGCTCCGGCACTGGGGCAAGAAGTGCTCAGGATCCCAGACTTCAAGGGAGAGAGAGAGAGAACTCAGCAAATTTTGTAATTTCGACTGAATGTGCCTGAAATAATGGTCTGAAATAATCCTGTTGGCAGCTTGGGTCAAATGCCCGGATCTCGCTCCTCCTCATCCCCGCACATGGCTAAACTCAAAAACACTGAAACCTTGAAACGCCCCCACCAGAGCTGGCTATAAAGTAAATATTTTCATAAACTCAGACACTAGAGTCTTCTAAAAGTGCAGTTTTCCCACGCATTAGAAGAGACCTTACTGAAAAGTAAAATTACTGAAAGAGAAATCAATCCTGTGTCGCTCAAACCAGGACACGGGGACAGCCCTCCCAAACCTCCTCTCAACAGAGCAGCTCGTCCTCCATCCTCGTCCTCGCTGCCCAAAGCCTGACAAGAGCCAGTGAAAAAAAGACATGGAGAATCCAGACAAGATGTGGAGGAGCCACGGATTCCCGGGAGAGAAAAGATGGGACTCACTGGCAAAGGTTCACCATTCACCACCTCCCTCTGCGACTCCTTCACCTCCTGGGTTGGATCCTCAGGAATGACCAGGCTGAGGGCCTGGAGAAACTGAGCGGAGAAAGGCCTCGCGTTACAGCTAATATGGCGGAAGGGATGCTGCTTGTGCCCAGCACGTGCTGGCAATGGATGCGGGACACCCCGTACCTATTGCTCACCTCTGCTCTTTATCGAGACCTCTGGTGTTGACCTGCCTCCCCTGGTGCTGTGACACGAGTTTGGGATCCAACCTCAAACCTTCTGCAACGTCTACAAAACGCAACAACTTATTTCCCCAGCAAGGGTGAGAGGAGAGAAGAGCCTCCGTCAGCTCTGCCCTGCCTCCACAGAGGAGGGTGGGCAGCTAAACTAGCAGCAGATTTGCTCTTATTAATTAAAAATAACCCTCTGGGCTAAATTGAAAGAAGGGAGGGCAGGAACACGCTCACATCTCCACAACTGGTGTGTAAGCAAACCAGTGATCCAGCCCTCCCTGGGTTTGGCTCCTCTCATGATCAAAAAGTGTTATTGACACTTCAAATTAACTGCCTGGCTAACAATGGGCAGCTATGAGCGCTCCTGGCAGCCATGCCCAATGCAGCCTTCTCACCGCAGCAAATATCGGCGGGGCCATCAACCGAAGATGCTCGTTATCGTTACAGAGGAAGCATCTGGTCAACAGCCTTCCTGCGTCTGACTGCTGAGAAATGCTGGTGTGTGCAAACGGCTCCCGAGTCAGGAAACCCAGCCGTGCCGGCAATGAAGAGCCATGCCAGACCCGCAGCTGGTGGCTTTTTCCTCCAGGCAGCTCATTTGCACCAGCTGAAGGTATGGGCCTACGTTCAATGTTCTCCTGAGCTTCCCTGCGTCACAGCCCCATCTTCCGTCAGCTTCCCAGGGCTTGCCAAATTGCTCACAGGTTGCAGCGGCTCTCTGCTTCCTGCAAAGCGATGCAAATGCTGTGGCCCTCCATGGTATGGGAGAGTGAGCGCAGAAGGAACGGAGAACGAGGAGGAGATTAAAACTGAAGGTCTAAAACAACAGGGAGGGAGAGGAGAGGAGAGGGAGGGAAGACCACCCCCCCAGGCTAAGTGGCGTGGCTCTTTGTGCCTTTGTGTTTGGAGGGACACTCTGGCTGCCCACAGCAGGCAGCATGCTCGCTGGCCCGTGCGAGACGGCACTGAGCAAGGGAGCGTGTGTGGGCAGAGGTTTGGCAAGTGCCTTGTGCTGCTCCTGAGACCCTGGTCCCAATCTGCAGAGCGCTTTCTAATGCACTGCCAGGCAAAAGCAAGCTCCCGGCACCTTGACTGCGGATGCTCCATCCCTGGAGGGGTTCAAGGCCAGGCTGGACGGGGCTTGGAGCAACCTGGGGCCGTGGGAGGTGTCCCTGCCTAGGGCAGGGGGGTGGAACAAGATGGGCTTTAAAGGTCCTTTCCCACCCAAACCATTCTGTGATTCTATGATCTGGCACACAGGTGCCCAGGGATCCGAGACAGGGAAGCAGATGGCTGGCCTAAGGGTGCAAAATACACAGGAACGGGCATAACGGGTCTGGGGTGCCCAATCTTGCTGGGAGATGATAAGAAACTCTCCTCTGCTGCCCCTTCCCCATGATGAGTTGCATGGAAGCACTCAGCATGAGCAGGGAAGGGCTTTTGAAAAGCACTGGAAATGTTCCTACCTTTCATCTGCACGAAGTCGAGCTGATGGATGGACTGCAGCAGAGGGGCGTTGTCGAGGTTCAGGTCGAAGTCCGTGGTCATCCGGGGTGTGAGCGTCCCCTTTCCCCACTGGTCCTCAGTTAAGTGCACTCTCCTGATGAGAGCGTCGGAGATCTGGTGGCAAAGAGCAGCCTCAGCTACCGAGGGCCACCGGGGCCATGTGCTGGGCCTTGTCCCTACCCTGCTCTCCTCCCTCCCTGTGCCTCCCAGACTGCCACTTCTGCCTCTGACTGCCAAAGGCTGGGATATCACACGTGGTTTCTAGCATCACCCTTTGCTGCAGTCTCGGATTGGCAGAGGGACCCCGGGAGCTTTGGGGACTATTTTAGAGGCAGGGTCTAGTACCAAAGGGATCAGCCCAGGAACGAACGGTGGGATGCCGTTCTCAAGCGCTGTTATGTCCGTCTCTCACTGGAGAGCCGCGAGACAGCACGTTATGATGATTGCTCCAGAGATACACCACCACCTGCTGCAACCCTCTGGTCAGAGTAAGAAACGTCCCCGGCCCGGTTCTGCTTCTCTCCTGCTGTGAACCTGGAGGTGATGAGAGGTTGGCCCTTGATTTTGTGGCTGCAAAAGCTGGGGACATCATCCTTGGTGGAACTCCCCCAGCTCTGCGGTGTTACCCCAGGGCCCTCGGCTGTGCAATGCCTTTCCCGCTCCCCTTGCAGCGCCAACGTGGCCAGATCCCCACCAACCTGCAGGAAGCCGCTGGGGTCGTTCTCCTTGATGACCTCCAGGCAGTACTCCATCAGGCCCGTGGTCTGGCGTAGCTTGACTGTGCAGTGAGAAATCTGGTCTCGCACCACCTGCAGTGGGACAAGGAGAGCACCTTTGCTTGGAGCGGCAGGGTTTTGGGAGACGGGGAGCAAACGGGCTTTGGTGCTGCGTGGGCACAGGGACAGGGACAGGGACAGGGCAACACAAAGGGAGACAGAGACTCAGGGGAGGAGGAAAAGGCAGAAATTGTCAAGATTCATACACTGAACTCCAGATCCTTGAGAACCTGGCGAACAACAACAAGCTTTGTTTAGCGCAAAATTATTAACCCATGTAATTATTCCAAGCAGTAGGGCAGTTCCTTGCCCTGCCTTTAATTAAGACAGCTTCCGAATGACAGCTTATGAACTCCGTGGAAAGCAAATGCCTACCTCCATAGATACACAGCTGCTGCCACAGCCTCCGTGGGGCTGCCCCTATCCATCCTCGGCGCGGAGCCGGGATGCGGGGCTGGCTCTGGGGCAGCTGCATCCAACGGCCCTGGGTGAGGAGCAAGCCTAGTATTTTGGTATTTCCAAGAGGAAGGAACACACCGCCTCCCCCAGCTTCGCAATCTGAGATGCTCGTGTTTCAGCATCCTGGCACTGGAGTACAAGCAAGCCTGTGGTTTAGCCAGTGCCTGTGGGCTCTGCTGACCTTCCCTAAAAAACAGCGGAGAGGATGGGATTCAGGATGCGATACTGCAAGGGTGTATTTGAAGGCTGGCTGGTCCCTCATGCTGAATCCCTGCAGGAGACAGCGCTGGTCTCCGCCCGGTGTCAGCAAGATTTCTGTCACGGGAGATTGGCAGAGCAGCTCAGGAAGAGAGATTTATCCGTTAGAGGAACGTGCCCACAGCAGGTAATTTTTTTTTTTTTTTTCAGAAGAGCTTTAAAGCTGTGTAAAGTTCTCCACCAGGACCGAACAGAGCTATTGCAGCTCCGGAGACCGCAGCTATTCAGGATCTTAGACTGTAAAGACAAGCTTCCCATCAGCATCTGCACCTGCAGTGTGATGGAAAAAGCTGCAATAAGCAGCGACTGACATTTCTGAAGGCAGGGTTGTGTCCTCAGCACTGCACTCGGTGAATCCCAGCGCCTGTGGGCCCACTGGTCGATCCCCCTGGGCTGAGGAGCATCTCCTCCTTGTGAGCATCCCGATGGTCCGAGGGATGGTGAGGAGAAACGAAGCACATGTCAGCCCCCTGCAGCAAACGAACCTGGGTTTCCAGGGGGGTGATGGCTCCTGTAGGGCAATCAATCACATCATGTGTTGCTTACTTATAATTTAATCACCTCTACTTAATCACCTAACAGGAAGAAAAGAATCACCAGTCTTCCAGCTTGGGACAATACATCTGCTTCTGTGAAATGCCAGGAAACACCCTCCGAGCCAGTTCCTGGTTTTCCGGCAGTAGGCATTCCTTGCTGTTTATAGCAAGCCCAGCCCGATGTTGCCAGCCTGCGTCCCGGATGGCTCTGAGACAGGGCTAGTGAGCAGCACAATCAGCACACACCAGTTTTGGCCTCAAACGCTGTCATTAGAGGGAGACTTCGCTCAGTGCCAGTTTCTAACACTTGAGTGCACCGGAATGTCTCTGCTGGGATGGAGCGGAGTCCTGGAGACCCAGACTTTTTCTGGATAAGCCCTTGGGCTTCCTTTCTCTGCGGGGATGGTCAGTCCTTTGGGGTGGGATCCAGAAGGTGCAGCGGGGGTGCAAAGCATTGCAGCAACCTGCAGCCCCTTGTTTAGCTGCAACACAAAGCAGCCCCTTGCGCTAATTAAAGCTGTTCTGCCCAGAGAACAATGCTGAGGGGTTGTTCTGCCCTTGCAAGGGTTTGTCGGCCGTGTGGATGTTGGGTCTCTCAGCCGCAGACCGTGGTGCTACCACTGAGTGTGAGATGAGCCCAGCGTGTGGGCTCCAACCTTGCTGTTAGAGCGTATCCCGACTGCACCGATGGAGCCAGAGCAAGGTTTTGCATTCCCTGCCTGCTGGGCTGCAGACGGCCAAGTGGGGATCCCCCTCCTTGGTCACCCAGAAAAGCAGCCTCCTGCTTTCGTTCCTCTGTGGGGAAATGCACACGCCATTAGGAAGACAGCAAAGATGGGATCGGTAAAACAATCTTCTTATCTTCTTTGCAGCTCAGATCTCTTGTCTGGTCTGCCCAGGATAATGAATCTGTGAGCCTCTCCCTGCCTGAGTAGATGCTTTGGAAGTATTACCATCAGAATTGCCATCTGCTACCGCCAGTCAGACACAGGGCCCCCAGAAACAGCATTTGCTGAGTGAGGACAGGGACAGTGTCCCTGGACACGCCGCTGGCTCCCCGGCACCCGCTTGGCCAAGAGATGGGGCTACCAGCAAGGCGAGGGGACATGCCACCACTGCACTGGTGGCAGCGTGAGACTTGCAGGGCTTCTTGGCACTGGCTGCCAGGAGGGAGCTGGGACGCAGAGACACCAGCCCTGGCTTTGCCCCTCTACCCTGCGCGTTCCCCGGTGGCAGGGTGAGGTGAGGGCAGCGCCAGGCAGCTCTGGGCTGATTAATTACCGAGCTTCCTGGCAGATTATCCCTGCTAATAAAGGTCTGGGCGGGAGTGGAAGTGTTTGCTGCAGGCTGCCACCGGGGCTACGTAAATCTTTATGCACGTGGGTGCAGACTAAGATACAAGAAAGTCCATTTAAACCTAAGTGAAAGCTTTTCTTTTCCTTAAAGGTGGTCAGAGACCAAAATAGAGAGGCTGGGGCGTCTCCAGCCAAACCCTGCCCGGAGGTGGCCCAGGGCAGCCTGCTCTAGGTGGTCAGATGCTGCACCCGAAGCAGTGGCTGCGGCTCTGTCCCAGCCCACACCTTTAGCCCCAGCGCTCCCGCCCTCCTCTAGCTCTGCCATGCCCTTCGGGGACCCAGCATCTATTCATCTGGAGAACTAGAGCATGAAACAGCAGTTTAATTGCAGCATCCACACAGCAGGCAAGCCGACAGCGGAAATCCACGTTCCCATCACCGCCGACAAACTGTTTTTGAGGCAAGAAGAGGGATCTTTGGTTGGGAGGTAGTGGGGCTTCGTGCCTTTACAGCTTCTGCGCTCCATCCAAGAGAAATGGGACGCAGACAGGAACAGCGAGACTCCACGAATCGCTTTGATTAGGGAAATGAAAGGTTTTAAAAAGAAGCATTCCCCACACCGTTGAAGGCACGGTCTAAACTCAGTGGGGCTGGTGAAGCCGAAAAGTTTTCCATATGGCCGTGGTTCTCCCCGTGCATCAGGGATTTCCAGTCCCCGGGGTTCCTCAGCTCCCTGTTACCCCAGTAATGAAGAGTATTTTGGTGAAGAGCGCTGGAAGTGAAATCTGCAAGTTCCTTAAGCCTTTGACTCACATAATTAAAGGAGGCTGTGTTGGGCTGAGGGGCAGCCTCAGGAGGCCTCAAAGGGCCAGGAAAACCGAGCTGCCAGGAATTCTGCATGGAGGGAGACAGTTCACCAACCTCTCCTTGAAAGCACGGGGGTAGCACACCTCACCGAGTGGCGGCATCTTCTGGGAAAGGGCTAATGGCTCAGCTGCTGAGGGGATTTGGGCAGCTCCAAGCACTTTCTTTGTGGTCATTTTTTATCAAATGCCTTTTTTTCCCCTTTAGGTGCCAAGGGAGGCAACAGCCTGCACCGGGCTGCTAATTAGAGCCTATAAAAAGGACTTTTGCTGTGCACTTGCAGCAGTTCACTACTACCTTAAAATAGCAATTTTATTTCAAGAGCTTTACTTCCCTGTAAGATGACATTAGCTATAATTTACATTTTAATACAGCTCCTAGAAGGCAGTAACATCTGCACTCATCTCTACTTAAATGTCTTCCTCACCTTCCTCCTCGTTTTAGTACTTGGCTAGATAATCAGTTTGCAAGGCACTCAACCTCACTTGAACCTTGGCTCCTCACGCCCGGGACGAGTCCTGCCGCGGATGTCACATGGAGGACACGGAGCCTCCTCATCCCGGGCACACCATGGGGACTGGGGTACGGTCACCTGCGTGGCCGTGGGGACAGCGTTATGGGGAGCAGCGCGGCAGCGCTTCACCGCAGGCCTGCAAACGCAGACAGAAAATTCCCCAATGGAAAAATCCCTGGGACAAATCCTGAGGGTTTCACTGTGCTGAATGCCACAACCACACGTCCTCCGAGCAGAGCATTTCCAGGTGGATGTTTCCATGGTGACTTGCTTCTTGGCTGGAGCTGGGGAAAGCAGAGCTGCTGCATTAACAACCCTGTGTGATGCTGGCGGTGGCACGACCTGGAGGCTTGCACAGCCTCTTCTGATCAAAGGCTTCTGCACGGCACCAACAAGTGTCGGAAGGTGCAATACGGAGACCTGGTCTCCAGTACGGAGCCACTGGAGAACATGGAGCATAGATTCATAGAACCACAGAACGGTTTGGGTTGGAAGCAACCTTAAAGATCATCCAGTTCCACACCCTGCCATGGGGAGGGACACCTCCCACTAGACCAGCTCCTGATCACCGGTGACCTAATCCAATGGAATACACCAAGATCCCTTGGGCTTCCTGGAAAATTCTGACCGTAACCCCTAAAGAAGGGTCATGGACCAACATTTCATCTCTGGAGATCCAGTGCTACGGACAGGAGCCCTTGGTGAATGTTTCCTATATAATTAGCTCCCTTGGGAAATGTGACAACCACTGTTGGGCAAAGACATCCTATGACCTGAAGGCCAGAATGGTCCAACACACTGCTGAGAGCTAAAAAGGAGGAGCTCAGTTCATGCATGCTGTGGACTGAGAGATTTCTTCCTAGGACAACACTGCAGGGAAGCCTCTGTGTCCCCTGCACAAACCAGCTCGTGCTATAGGGCATCTTCCCTTGGGGAAGACCATACCGGTCCTCTGAAAACCAGGGTCAGCAATGAGAAGCAGGACAGACAAGGAGGTCTATCCAGGCGATGCAGCAGGCACCGGGCCCCACTGCTCCTCCAGATGTTATTTTTTTAAAGCCTGGGTTCTTAATCTGAATGCAAATGTAGGGGGAGGTTGGGGAAAGGCAGGGAAATGTCCCTTCCAAGTTCATTTCCTCCCAAACCTCTCCCCGTTCTGGAGTAATTAGTGTTGGCCCACAGGCAAACCTGGATTTGTGCCTGCCTCCATGAAATATGTGTCAAGCCAAAGTAGGTCAGTCCTGAAACTGAGCTGACCCCGACTCCGGGCACCGCACGGGAATGGGAACTTGGGCTCTCTGGTGAAAGGTGCCCGTGGTACCGTGCCAGCTGGCAGGCTCTGTCCCTCCATGCTCCTCCTCCTCGCTCACACAGTGCCGCATCATGCCGTGATGGCCAACCTCCCAGCAGGCAGGAGGGGCAGCCCACGGAGAGGTGGGCTGCAGCCAGGGCGCTGAGGCTCCACGTCGGCTGCTGGAGCAACTAGTTAGGATCTGAAAGAGCTCCTCGGTGGCACAGATAAGTCCCACTGGTCAATCTATCTGCTCATCTCCTCCTCAGCGGAGGTGTTCTGGCAACATGGCAGTGGCAAGTGGACACGCAGGGCAGGCTAGGATGCTCTGGACTGGTCTCCTGTGGGAAGGGGTGAAGCTATCACTGCCAAGTCAGCAGGCAACTGTCCTAACGTGAACATCAACCAGGACAAGCTCCACGGTCCTGCAGAAGGACCCACCACAGGTCCAAATTCAGCACAAAGCACACGCCAGGGCACGTGTAGGACGGTGCCGAGCGTGCAGCATGCCGCTGTGGATGGGGCTGGTGGAGGCAGGGAGGTGGCCCCTCTGCTGCACAGTTTCACCCCCTCCATACTGTCCTTCCTGACACCCTGGAAGCGCTCCAGAGCCTTGGAGAAAGAGCTGGGGGCTTTGTTCTCCCCGCAAGCCAGTCCCAGCCTCGGGCAGTGGGGGGAATGTCCCATCGGGAGGCAGCTGCTTCAGGCACAATGCTGCTTTCATGTCTCATTCTGTTCCCCTGACCCTTTGAGCGAGGCCAGCCCAGCCCGTGCCCAGCTGGAGCTGCAGGTGCTGCCTTTGTCCAGGGGTTTCCTTGGAGGAGGCAAAGGGGAAACTGCCCCGCGCGGTGATGATCCGGGCAGCCCCTTCCCCGGGGTGAGAGCGCACGCGGGGACAGTGGCAGTGCTGGGGAAGGGGCAGCAGGGGGACAGGCTGCAGGGTGGGTGGCAAACTCTTGCCTCGATGGCCTGGTGTGGTCAGGGGACCCTGTGCATGAAGAACGAGGGTAGAAAGGACTCCGAACTCTGAGGGCTGAGACTCTCCTGCACCCCCTGTCCTGTCTGCAGCTTGTGAAAGCAGGCAAGACCCTCTCCATGCCCGTCCCCAAGCCAGAGGGGAAGGACGTGTGATCACCAGGGCTGCGTGCCAAGGCTGTGTGGCCCCGCCTGGTGATGCTGAAGCTTTGGGAAGCAAATCTCAGTGCGCAGGACTCTCGCTGGCCCTCGGCGTGGGGGTCAAGGCTGCACAACTCTCCCCACAAGAGGCTAAGGCCAAGGCAGCACAGCTGCATTTATTACCTACCTCCCCGCCCCCCGCCCCTGCAAGAACAGAAAGGGAAAATCAAACGATTTCAGACTAAAAATCTGACCACCACTGAGCAGGCTGCAGGGCGGAGGGGAGCACCTTCTGGATTTTAAACACCAGCTGCTGTGATGCTACCGGTAACTGGACAACGGCTCGTGCGCCGTGCCTGCCGGAGCAGGCAGGGACATGGAACCCTTCCTGCACGGCACGTGGGGAGCTGCCAGAGCTCCCGCCTTCGGGGAGGGAGGCTCGAGGGCTGATTTTAACTGAGATGAGTCTGAAACCCAGGGGCTATTTCTTCTTTTAAGGGCCAGGCCTGCCTCATGACAACGCCCGGCTGATCGCAAGGGTGGATGGGGGTGGGATGTACACGCTGGGGGGACAGGCGGTAAGAGCAAGCGGTGGGAAGCAGTTCCCTTCCTCCGGCCAAAAAGTGAAAGGCCTCGGCGGGTTGTGCTGAGCAGGGAAATTGCTTTATGCTGCCCGGCTTTGTGAGGGTTTAATCAACCATGCCCTGAAGGGGAAGAGGGAAAGAGAGCCCACCAGGCAGTGGGGGTCCCCTCTGCACCTAGAAGACAGGCTGGCAGGGTGGCATCCCTGTTTGGGGACGTGCTTTACACTGAGCACTGATGTTCAGTCCCACAAAGCTGCTATTGTCCATCTCCCGACGGGAATGCTGATGAGCCCTACTGTTGCAGCGTCCATCGTCTGCAGGCAGACGATGGCCTCCTCCCTCGTTTTAGGCAGGTTCCGGAATCCCTTTGGGAGCCTCCTTGGGTGGCCCAAAGCAAGACGAGGGAGGATGCACGTGGAGCAGAGAAGAGATACAGATGTTTGTAGCCCAAAAACTGAAATGCCCTTGGAAGAGGGACCGTGGATGCACAAAGTGATGTTGGTGTGAAATGCTGGCCCGTACCAGTGATGGCCAGGGTGCAATTACCTTATCCAACAGATACTGGGCACTGCTTCACCTGCTCCGCTGCTCCCAGGTGAGGTTTGGCCCTTTGCTTCCCTTCTCAGCCCCACACCAGCTGAAAAGGCACAGCGTGGTGACTTCAAGAATGACACAAGGCCAGTTTTCACAGCTGACCTCAATGCTCACGTTGAGAGCTGCACCTCAGTTCCCTCAATGCCAACAATTCATCTCCCAGTGAAAGCTGAAGCCATGAGGTGCTCAACAAGCACAGAACAGAGAAGGGAGCAATTCCTGCTCCTGCCTCACGACAGAAGTGGCAACTCGTGATACCAAGTGCCCCACAACTTCAGCTGAAGCCAGTACAAATTACAGGCACTCAGCACCCTGCAGGACCGTGCTAGTAGCTCAGAAGCAAGATGGGGCATGAACAAGGTCCTTTTCCAGCCTGTGGATGCTGCGCACATGGCTCTGCTGACCTAATGACTAGTAATTGGCCCAGTAATGGAGTAATTCAGTGGGAACCACCACCTGGAGGAAGCAGCACTTGCCTGCCACGCTGGAAGTGAGCTGGGCATCTGCAGCGAAACGGAATTCAGCTCATGTGAAAAGCAAGAAGAGCGGTTTCCCAGTGACCTGCCCGTTTCTCCCGCGGGGTGTCACCCCAACAAGCAGCACAGAATCATAGAATTGCCTAGGTTGGAAGGGACCTTTCAGATCACCTAGTCCTACCATCGACCTAACTCTGACAAAAAACAGCACTAAACCATCACAGTCCTCGTCCCCGTCTAGTGCCAACGCTGCAGAAAGCTCTCTGACTGCCCAGGCCGGTGCGTAGGGGCTCACCTTCAGCTTGTGTTCGTGCTCCTTGTTGACCCGGGACAGCAGCTGGGCTTTCCTTCTGTTGAGGGCATCGATGAGGGCGTCACACTGGGCCACGAGGCAGGCCTCGAACTCCACGCTGTTCTCCTGCGGGTCAGAGCAGAGCATCACAGCCCTTGGGAAACCTAATTTTTTTTTATGATACCACATGGGCCATTTTTCTATATGCAGCACACAAATGCGTATCATTAGCACATGGGGTGCTTACACCTTTGGCTCATGGCAAATGTGGTGGTGGCGGCAGGTGAGGAACAGGTTTGATCCATCCTGCCACATCCTTGGATCTGCCTATGGCAGAGAAGACAAGGGCTGGGGTCTCTGCTCCTCGCTCTGTGACATGGGCAGCTTTGGGGGGAGCAGTTTTTAGCAGGGCTGCAGGCAGGTAATATGAAAAAGTCAGGTGTGGACCCCTTTGGGAGAGCACCCACCCAACCAAGCTGGGGAGGTGGGACAGAGGGTGGCAGAACAGCGCATCCTGGTGGGAAGGGGCTGTTCCTCGGCCAGGAGACACAGTACCTGGATTTGCTGTACCATGTTGCGGAGTTGGACCAGGAATTCTTTTGCTTCCTTGGCTCTGTCTGACAACCCGTTGAGGGCCTGGGAAAGCTGGCTCTGCAGGGGGAAGAAAGAGAGAGGTCATTTCCATGTCTTGGACTCAACCTCGTGCTAGAGGAGCTGATGCGTGTGCGATTTGGGCTGGGGATGGACTGCAGCAACCCACCGAGGTGTCCTGCCCCTGCTGCCCTGAGTGTAAGGAGAGGAAAAGGAGGGTTAGCCATCATCATGGATGCCCTGGCCTTGGGAAGCAGATAGTGAGTATCACAGAATCATAGAATGGTTTGGGTGGGAAGGGACCTTAAAGATCACGCACCCGCCCCCTGCCCCAGGCAGGGACACCTCCCACCAGCCCAGGTTGCTCTGAGCCCCGTCCAGCCTGGCCTCGAACACCTCCAGGGATGGGGCAACCACAGCTTCTCTGGGCAACCTGGGTATCCACCTCCTCCACAAGCTTCTCTGGGTGATCAGAGACAAGCCACACCCATCCAGGGTCTCAAAGCGAGCCAGTGGCTACCTCCCCTGGATCTGTGCTCTCCAGGGGGCCAGACACCCAAATTCCTGTAGGATCTGCCCCATGTCTTCTGAGGATGATCAGCAAAAGGGCGCAGGTCAGGCCACTCGAATCAGGCTGAAAATACCCCAGTCTCCTCAGGAAAGCTAAGGTAAAGCGGGGTCGTCCCCCACCATCCAAAATACCGACTGCTCCTTCCTCCTGCGATGCTAAGGAGGGGGAGCGCACACTCACAGCCTGCTCCGGCCCAAGCTGAGCTGAGCTGCGTAACAGGGTAATAATAACGATCGCGCCTTGTGCTTTTTTCATTTTCATGCCGCTTTCCAAACATTAACTCCGGCATCTTCCCCTTTTGCCGGGATTTCAGTAGGAGTTATTATCTCCAGAGCTGGGCAAATCACCCGCGATAATTTACCTCTGGGTAAATTTGCAGCCCTCTCTCGTGGGCTGCAAAACGCCTGCAAACACCACACAGGATTTGAGGTGCGATCTTCCTTTGTGGCGGACACAGACAGGGGCCCAGAAGATGGCTGATGCCCCCAAATCTCCAAAAACCTACTGTGACTGTCCCTCCTGTGATCAGGACGCTGGCACTGGGCTGGCACCGGCCCCGTGGTGCCGTGCCCCCCACCCCGGACACGGGTATGGGGAGAGGGAGGAGGTGAGATGGGAGAGGGCGAGCGATGGCGCGAGGTCACCGGAGCGCAGCGCCTGCTGAGAACGCTGCTGGACTGACATTGAGAAAAAAAAGAATTGCTATTGAAGAGACAAAGTAGCAAACGAATGGCGACCATTTAATGGCCCATAAAATGACCTTACTGCTGCTTCCCCTGGAGATGTTAATAAAACCCTAGCAATTTTTGCATTTCCTTTGTAATTTATCGTGCCCGAGTCATTAGGATGTGGAGCTAATCAGCGAATGCATCTCTACTAAAAATGGCATTGCTAAATCAGCTCAGCAGCTCTCCCCATCCCTCCTCCTTTCCCTTCCCCGAGCAAAGGCTGGAGGAGAGCCGAGGTCGGAGCCCGAGATGTTCCCCGTGGCGCTGGCAGCCCCAGGCACCGCAGGGACAACCCAGCCCTGCCTTGTCCTCTCCCCGGCGCCCCTGCAAAAGCCTCCATCCCCCTGCCCCACGTTCACCCTCTGCAGCCCATGCACGGCTCCAGTCCCCCCAAGATTTAGGGAGATGTCTTAAGCCCAGCAACCGAGTGCAGCAAGGCCCTGGTCTTCTGTAATGCAGGCAATTAATAGAGAAAATCAGCGGGAGATTGTTATGTTTACAAGCTCCTCATTAAAATTACAGCATGGTGGGTTTTTTCCTTTAATAAAGTCTTTTTTTTTTTTTTTTCCTATCAACATACATCTCGGAAAGGGGATCTTTGTATCAACATAACTTTTTGAGCCTTTCCTAAGGGAAAGCATTTTAAATGCTCTCTTAAAATTTAATAAGAGCTCTGTGACGCCCGTCTGCACTGGCCATGTGCAGCTCCTTCACCCCGCACACCCCTAGCCCCGCGGCACAAGGGCTCCCACGGCGCAGAGATCTTTGAGCCTGTCCACAAAAAGAAAAAAGACGGTCCACCGCCTTCAGAGCATCCCTCCCTGCGGTCTTAACGCTGCATCCCCTTTCTCAGCTCAGCCCTTTCGAGATGTTCTCGATGCCACCAATCCTGGTGGGCCAGGGGCATGAACTAGTCAAGAGACCGTATTTTTTCCATAATTGTTATGGTTTTTCCATAATTGTGAAATGCACAGTGGACACTCTGCCCTGTCCCTCGTCCCTGGCGTGGAGAATGGGGTGCCAACACCAGCATGCCCAGCTCACAGCGACGTGCAGTAAGAGCATCGCCTGTGCAAAGCTGGTGATGCCAGTTCCTATGTATGGGTGGCCACAGGCTCCTCACTGGACACAGGAGCTCAAAGATTTGGTTTTTCATCGGCATGAGCTTCGTGTCGATCTCCAGGAAGGGTCCCCACCACACCAAGCCTTTTCCAGAGCAGGGACACGTTCCTGGACATGTCCCCGTTGAAACAAACATCTGCCCAGCTCCCCCGCCAGATCCCTGCTGCTTATGGCAAGAGTCACCCCGCTGGGGACTCGGAACTGCGAACCATCACAGTTAGCCCATTAAACAAGGTTAATTAATGCTATACGACAACGGTGCGCTTATGGGAATGTGCGCAGGGACTCGTGGGCATGCCTGAGCGTATTCATTATGGGCAGCACTGCAGGCTCAGTGACAACGTGATTCATAACCGTACGCAACAGAAAAACAAAGTCCTTCTGGTTTCAGTTATTATGTTAATAAGTCAGAGGCCACGGAGAGCAATTAAATGACTGATCGGGTCCATAAATTCTACAGGTACCTTCCATGACCCTTGGAGGAAACCCAAGCTTTAATGCAGTCTGTCACTTCAGAGAAGGATTTAATCACTGGACACGGAAGGCAGAGTCACAGGTTGCCTCCAAGCATGTGATCTACACGGAGGGAGTCGGGGATGGAATCTCAGGAGCAGTTCTCTGCGTGGGCGCAGGGGGTCAGAAGGACCTGAGGCCTCGTCTCCCGGGGGTGCTGTACCAGATCACAGGAAACAAGATGCCGTTAATATTTCTGACACACGCTAGAGCGATTTCCCCTCCCTGCAAAAAGCTGGGATGTTGCACTTGGCATCTCCATGTAGAAATAAAATATTTGGGGCTTTTCGGGGCCGGGAACCCCACTCTGGGGACCACTGTGCCCCCACAGAGCAGGGGCCGGTAGATGGATTGGGCCAGCCAGCTCGCATACGCTGGACTGGAGCAGAGTCCCACCCCCAGCTAGCACAGGCAGGGGAATTAATGAGTGTGAAATGAAGAAAAATCCCATTTAGCGCTGTCTTAAAATCGAGCGAATTTGTTCTTTGCAGAAAGCTGGCCTCTTTTTCAATGCTCTTGTTTCAAGGCAGTAAGAAGAGACCTCTGTAATTCACATCAGCATTAATGGGAGCTAAGCATTTAAATCTCTGTCCCCCGAGCACTTAGGAGAGAATCCGTCCCCTCTTTGTGCTCGCTAATAGCTCTGAAACCCTCCTTCCCAGGCAGGGCTGACAAAGGGACTTCTGTCACTCTGATTCTCCCTTGTCCCAGTGCAGGGGTGAGTGCAGTCGGTGCAGAAGGCTGGTGGCTTGGGAGGGCTGAGCAGGCTTCAAGAAACGCAGAAAAGCATCATTTTAAAGTCTGCGTTGTCTCTCCGAAGGAGCTGCTCTGGTTCTCCTCCCGTATAACCCAGCTGCCAGCGATAGAGCTCCTCCAGGTTTACCTTGAGGCGAGGAGGGAGCTGGGACTGTTATTTTAGGGTCCGGCTTGCCGTTGGATGCTGGATTCGCGGAGCCGGCTCTGTGTGACAGCTCCATCTGGCATACTGGGAAAAGTCTGACGTTAGCTAGCGTTGGCCGCCAACAAGAGCAACAACAGTTGCTCTCGTCTCAAACCCCAATTCACTTGCAGGCTCTGACACCACAGAAAGTGCCTGGAGTGCTCAGGAGAGACACCAGTCTCCTTCTCTGCTCCACGGAGAGCAGGGCAAGCCAAAACCCAATTGCTAGTTCAGGTCCCTTGGCCAGCTGGAAGGCCCTTCCCCACGTCTTCTGCCCACCCAGGAGCTGTGCAGCTCTGTGCTGCCCATCCCCAGCCCACATGCAGGAACACAAGCTCGTGTGTGACAGTGAAAGGTGACAAATTCAAAAAAGATCAAGAAAGGACATTTCTGTTCACGGTCAGGCCAAATGTACATCCCAGCACAGCATCTTCCAGCTCTTCCAGCCTCCAAAAGTTCACCGCTTAGGAACCTCATGAGGTGGGCATGGCTTTCACGTAGCCTGTGTAACCCCGCTTGGATTTCTCTTCTACAGAACCATCCTGTCTCCTTGTGGACCAGCATAAGCTTTTATCCCTCACAAGGTCCTTTAGCAAGGAGCTCACAGCTTAAGGTTAGGTTTATGGTTGGACTCGATGATCTTAAAGGTCTTTTCCAACCCAAATTATTCTATGATTCTGTGGTTCTGAGTGCATGTCCTGTGAAAGCCACCTCCTCTGGGCTGCTGCAGACCGTGCCTGCTTCAAAGGTCATTTGAACCTGAGACTTCAGGTGACTGCAACTCCTTACCAGCTACAGACAGGCTAGGTGCTCCCTGTCACCCCAGGACAGAAAACTCACCTCAAAAGAGCTTCTGGCATTACACTGAGAGCCCAGTACCTGCTCTGACATCCCAAGTGTTGCAACCAGCTCCTGTTCCTTCTCTCCTTCCAACCAAGTCATCCGGCACCCAGTTCCTACACTGGAGCATCCACACGGATGTAAAAGAGATGAGGAATAAGCCACGGCAAGAAAAGATGCTGTTCCCAGCTGTTCCACTTGTGCCCTCGAAAGGATGAGGAGCTGTCACAGATGTTGGAGCGGAAGTCATGTGCTTCTTTCTTTTAATTAAAGGACAGGACCTACAGCCTTTGAATCTTGAGGCAAGCTTACCGCATGTGATGCCTGACTAATTAAAACGGGATGTTTAATTAAAACTTGCATTCAGTCAGGAAGTTGATGAAGCTAAGCCACTGCTAATTGGCTTTCGGCTCCCTCTCCCAAAATCCGACTTTTGGATTCAATGCTGCCTAAGAAGAGAAACCAGGGGCTCTGCCTGGCGCTGCAGCTCGAGCTGAACCTGCCCCTCAAGACACCGTGGGGCGAGGGGAGACCAGACAGGGCAGAACCACGTCCCAGGGTCAGAACCGGCTCTATTTGATCGCACCTCACAGACAGCAGCATCTGGAGCTCCAGCAGCCACCCAGCTCCTAACACACACGGTGTGATGTGACACCACGCAGGGCTAGGCACGCACTACCTGGAGGAGACCTCTTACCAAAAATGCCTTACACCTCTGCAGCTACAGCTGAACCTCACAAACCCAAACCTCCTCAAAGGTCCTCTTCCTCTCCCTTCTGCTCTGCTAAGCCCGGAGGGTGAGCTGAAATGGCTCTGGAATATTCCCCTGAAAAGGCACTGGAAACGCAGATGTATGATAGACAGTAGGTTACATCCTGAGACAGCCTCATCCCAAGCCAACCTCATCCAGAGTCTGTGTCCCCAAAAGGTGGGTGGAGAGCAGCGATTTCCTTGCAGCCCATTTGATCTCTGCCTGCTGAGCTCCTCAGCATCTTTGGAGAGCAATCAGGCACCAAGCAGGCTTGAAAGCTGGAGACGGCACCCACTCCCAGGCCCACTTTGGCATGCCTCTGGCAGGGATGCAGAGTAGATACAGGTGACTGATGCGCCGTGTCTGCAGGGTGAGCGAAGCCGGATCATCTTAGCTGCTAATAACTAACTTTGAGCCAAGGCAGAAGACAGGAACAGAGCGTGGGTCTGAATTATCCTTCTCCAAACACAGTGCCATTCTGCTGCTGCGTGTTTGACGTGCGTCCAGCTCAGGTTTTGCTGGCTTCCCATGAGAAGGATGTGCTCTCAGCCTGGCATAAGGCTGCAAATAAAGTAACAGATGGAAGAGCCTACGCTTGCCAGCAGGACACGCACACAAACACAGAGCCAGGTTTGCGAGCAAAGCTCCGGGCGCAAACTTGCAGGCTGGAAACAAACCCGAGAAATGGAACCCTAGGAACCCTCCTGCTCCCCTGCTGCAGACAACGGGGCAGCAAGGGATGGGAAGGCAAACTGCTCTGTATTGGGGGCCTTGGTTCTCCTCCTTCATTGCAGTTATGTCAGGGAAACTGGGGTACGGAGGAAGGAGATGAAATGCAAACGATTAAGACATGGCAGCCCCTGGGAGAGGAGCTCCCCATGGGGAGTGTGTCTGAGGGCTGGGCTTCTCCTGCTGCCCCTGCAGCAACCGGGGCCGGGGGGCAGCTGGGGTCTGCAAAGCAGATGATCCTCTGCACGTGTAAAGACAGGCTGGCTCTCGGGGGTGGAAAGGCACCCGCCGAGCAATTTGCCCCTCTGGGGCAATTTGTATCGGACTTAATTCCAGGGCTTGCGGCAGGAGCCCTGTGTCACTGGAAGAGGCAGAGATGCCGTTAACGCCCGCTACTATAAATCCAAGGCCCTGGCGGGTCCTCCTGGGGGAAGCACGCAGACCTTTGCCACTGCAACGCTGGGAAAACCCCAGGCGGAACCTGAGAAGGGAAGACCCCCGAGATGGAGACACTTTGGGGTGTCTCGCCTCCATGGTGGTGGCACCCACGTGCAGCTCCACAAGGATTCCCCAGCCCTGGCTGGAGCACGGGTGAGTTACAGCCTTTTCAGTGCAAACTGGGAGGGATGCAGTGGGTTTGGGATGCCCAAAGATCCAACCCAGCATGGCTGTACCCATCTGCGCGGAGCAGGAGAGCACCCAGCCCTCGATCCCTCCACAGTGCTGAGAGCACCCAGTACCCATAGACACCAGTAGGTGCTGAGGGTGCCCAGCATCCCCAGGGACACGGACTGTGTTTTCCTCCTGCAAGCCTTCTCCTTTCTCTCATCTTCTATTGTTTTTCCCCATCTCTGTGCAGCAGCACAGCAGATTCACGTGTGCCACCCAAAACTGGCAGGGGAAAGCCCCACTTCCAGAAGGGACTGTGGACCAACCCAGGATGGAGGCAGTGGAGAATTCATCCAGGAAAACCCTCTCCTGTCCCCTCTGCCAGGCAGACAGGCTGTCTGCAGCCCTCTTGCGAGCTGGGGGTGCTGACACAGTGGGTTTTTCCCCATGCCAAGCCACGAAGCGGGGCTGCTGCCAGCCAGCTGGTAGGATTTTTGTAATAGCCACTTATTTTTTGATAATGTTGATAACAGAGCAGCAAAACTGTTCTGGTTGCTGCAGCGCAGAGCAGAAATCACTGCCAATCCTGGCAGTGTCAGAATTGGAGGCCTTATCAGCTCAGCCCAGGTTGTTCTCATTTATTCCTGCTCGCCCCGAGTCACTGCGTATCAAGGTAAAATCTTGCAGATGGATGCGCATCTGTCCTCCCCTGCAACACGGAGCTGCCGCAGGGTTATGGGTGTTCGCTGGGTGTGGGGAAGGCCGGGCACTGCAGGATCCCCAGGGACGTCCCCGCAAAGGGCAAGCCCTGAGAGCTCAGGTCGGACGCTGTGGACAGACGCCCACCCCTGCGAGCCTGGATGTCACCGGGATGCCTGCCTGCTGTGACACCATGCTGGCCTAACCAACCCCTCTGGCGCGCGGCTAAGCCTGTGTCTGTGCCATTTCTGGGTCCAAACCCCGGGGTTGGGGGATCGCTTGCTTCTTCAGAATCCCCATCCTACAGCATCATCTCCCCCTGTGAGATGATGACTGCAATAACCAGCCAGGAGCTGAAGCCCCCAGTACCGACGTGCTGTCACTTGGGCGCGCAGATGGCCCCGGGCCGCTGGCTTTGTTCACGCAGACACTAGGGCAGTGTATTTTCCTCAGCAGGCAGAACTGATTCAAAGGCTCCAGCCTGGAAATAAAACAAGGATATATTGTTTTCAAGCGTGACCTTGCTAAAACCCTTTCATTGCCTCCTGTGTGGCTCCGGGATTCCCTGGCGCCGGGCAGGAATGCTGCTCTGCCTCCTCCCAGCCTTGCTGCGGGCAACTGAACTCATGCTGAGTTTCTTGCACGTTTTATTTAGCCTGGTCCCAATATAACCTGCAGCAGCAGTGGCACCGTCACCCCTCGCCCTGCAGGTGTGGCAGAAAGGGATGGGGTTCTCTGCCCTGACCAGCCCCAGCCTTCAGGAATGCTCTCCAAAAGGAGAATTCTAGTGTTTTGAAAACAACCTGCTGCGACTTGGTCTCCAAGCCCTGGAACTGCTATTAGCCGGTACTGGGGACGCGGCCGGAAGCAAGAGACCTAGGGTAAAACCATCGATTATTCTCGTTGCGTGGATTTTAATGCATGCAATTGTTACGCCAAAATTGCTGAAGAATAATCCCAGCCTCCAGACGCCCTGCTGGGAGCAGCATGCATGACAGCCTAGCTGGGACGCCCGGGCTGTGGGTGCCTGGGGGGACAGGTCACACTCTGCTTCTTCCGCTCCGAAACAGCGGAGCACTTTGCTCCTGCTGCGAATAATCCACGTGCTTGCTTGAACCCACTGCTTCCCTGTTCACAGGCCTTCTGTGGCCAGGACAGCTGGTGTTCTGCAGCCTGCGATGATTTCTCAGCGGCCTTTGGGAGAAGCTTGTACAAAGAGGAGGACTTGAACCCCATCCTTGCAATTTAACCCCACTTCTGCAATCAGGGCAAGCAATCAGGCATGCAAAACTCTCCAGCAGAAGATACGGCTGCCAAGTGGCCTAAGATAATATGCCAGCAGCTCGCTTCCAAAAACGTGGGGACACCAGATGAAGTTGTTAGATTCCACCGGAGCCATGGTGACCTTCTATGCCCCAGTGCTGTGGGATCACCCTTGGTTTAGCTTAGCCCCCAGAAGAGGGTAGACCTGGGACGATTCCTTGCAGCCTGACAAGGGCCACCTCTGCGCACAGAGACACTCAGTGTGGATCAGTTCACGTGTGGCAACTTGCTTAGCTGTCCCTAGTCCTTGGATTAAACAAACACAAGAGGTATGGAATGTCCTGGGCTGCTCCTCGCTGACAGTTCCTTGCTGTGAGGATGTGTTGAAGATGCTCTGCCCTTGCTTTGATATAGGATGTAGTCCTTGCTTTGATTTTTAGGGAGAAGAAATGGGAGCACTAAGATTAGAGTAATAGCCCCTTTGATATTGTCCAATTAATTCCTGTTTTGCTTCATTAGCACTCAACAATGAATCATCTTAGCTTTTTACTGGCAAAACCTAATGCACGTCTCTGAAATCACACAGATAAATACCAGCTCTATTACAGCGATGCTGAGAAAAACACAAGCTAAGCGAGGATCTGCTGCCTGCTCACGGGTACACAGAGGGGCAAACAAAGTAAGGGCGAAAAGGTATTTTAAAAGGTCAAATCGGTGCAGATCTGTAGAGTGAGTTGATGCTGAGGTCCATGTTGTGCATTTCAGGAGGAGAAACACTTTGGACTTGCCCTTGCCTGGTCCTGCTTCGGCGGCACTGCGTTAGGTGTGCTCCTGGAGAACACCTCCCAGGTAGTGTCCTTCAGAGGAGGCCAGCTCCCGCCGCAGCTCTGCACAGACATCAGGGTGGAAATGCAGGTCGAGAGCATTGCAAATACACGTCGCAGCCGTTCACTGCAGGCTGCTTTTCTGCGCTTTTTCTTATTATTATTTTATTTTTCTGCCTTTTTTTTTTTCCTGGCCTGGGTGGCCGTCTGCCTTGGAGTCTTGTTACCAAGATGATAATAATTGAGTTTGGCTTCTTCTGCGATCCGAACCCCGGCAAGAAGGCCAGGAACTTTGCCAGTGGCTGGTTCACCCAAGCAAGACTTGAATAAATACCTCCCTGTTGTCCCTCGGGAGACAGCCCAGGGCACGGCAGGCAGCAAGAAACAGCCTGCTCTAAGCCTACAGACTCTATGATTCTACAGCTAGCTGCCCAGGGCAGGGGGTTGGAACGAGGTGATCTTTAAGGTCCCTTCCCACCCAAACCATTCTGTGGTTCTGTGAGTCTACGACATGTGCCAGCAACAAAAGTACAGGCAGCTCCATAAGGCTGATGGGAGGAAGCCAAGAGATGCTTTGGCCACAAAGCGCAAGGTGAAGATCCTGGTGCAAGCCAGTCCATCCAGAGCAACAGCAGCACGTAGCTCCCTTTGACGACTGTACCGAGCCCTGTCTTGAAGAGTGCAATAGTAATGACGGCTGGTTACTGTCACTTGTGACTCAGCTGGGAGCACACTGATCTATAGGCGCTGTCATGCAGCCGGTGGCCTTTCCAAACCACCGCGGAAGCACAGGGCTCATTTGCTGTGTGTCAGTGTTGTTGTGTTTTGAGAGATGAATGAGGCTGGCAACAGGCAGAGGACAGCTCGAAGCTGAACAATGACTTCTCCAGGCTCCCTCCCCTCCCTGCAGGGTATGGGCCACCAACTACAGCATCCCAAGTGGGTGGAACTGCTTGTAGATCTCCTGGGTCAGCACTTACAGCCACATCCCTGAGCACATGGGCTGGTTCTTTGCTAGAGGTGCAACTTCCAGGCAGAATAAGTACCCAACCACACCTACGCTCCTCTCTGGAGAAGCTGGGAACACACCATCTTGGAAACGCTCTTCCTATTTTTGTGGAAAAAGGAGGTTAAAGCACCCTTTGCTGCGCCCCAGCCCTCAGAGGGCTGAGTGCCGGAGCAAAACCCTACATGGCGAAGGGCAGCCTTGTAGGTTGTTTGTGGTGGTTTTTTTTTTTTTTTTGGGTGCGTGTATGGTTGGACTTGATGATCTCAAAGGTCCTTTCCGACGATGAAGATTTTATGATTCTATGACTGTCACTGCAGCCAGCAGGGCTGTTCCATGGGCTCCAACCTCTGGGCCATGCCCTGCTCCTCCTGGGTTGGCAAAGGTCTTCCTTGGACAGGAATCAGTCAGGCGAGAGTATAAGAGTATAGCTGTCGGCCTCCTAACGTCACTGGGGCTGCCTGCTGAAATCAGGCACGTTCTGGCCTGATCAACAGATGTCCCTTCCCTAGGGAGGACAAAGAGCAGAACACGTTGCAGACGGACTACTAGGAAAAAAATACCAAGAAAATAAGTCTGTGCTGAAGAGAAACTGCAGGAATTTGGCTTCCAAGTACCCTGGAAAGGAAGATCCGTCTTACGCAGAGCTGCTGTTAATGCTGCTCTCCTTCGCTACCCTTACCAACGTAGAACCAGCCCTGAACGAGCATCCAGGAGGGAAACCAAGAGAGATGGCTTATTGATACAGAGTTACCCACCGGTCTGCTGCACAGCTGTTGAGGAAGTCAGTGCATAGCAAATTTGAGAGTAATAACGTTCGGCAGCGCAAGGTAATCAAGGCAACTGATCTGGTTATTATGAGCCTCAGCAAGCACGGAGTTGAGCTTCTGGAGGAGCGCTCCGCAGGTCAGAAGGAACTGGCTCATCAAGCAAGGTCTTCTGCATCTCAGGCAGACACAGAAATTGCTATTATTATTGTTTTAAAAGGTAATAAATTCATTGCACAGCCTCAATAAGAGAGAAAGGCAGTTAATAAAACCAGACATTGCATTTCCTGAGAAGACTGCTCAGCAGCTATTCTTTAGGGCAGCTGACCCCTCCTTAGATCACTGCTCCTTGTGGCATTTTCCCTTCACTCTGAATAAGCCTCTGAGCCCTGAATAAATCCTGGATTCCCCTTCCCACAGTGCAGAAGATGTAAGGGAACAGGTATTAAGCACTCAACTTGTTCCACCAAAGAAAATCCCCATTGTTCAGCACAGACAGAACCTGAGATATGTTCTTCAACGTGCCTAAAAATGAATTTACAGGAGCAAAAGTTGCTGCAAGGTAGAAGCCTGGCCATCAGGCCACCTTCTGACCCACAATGCTGCTGTGACCAAGAACAGCCTCCGTTCTCTAGGAAAGATACTTTGGGATCTAAAAGACTGCACCAGTAACATCCTCCAAGAGAAGCTTCCTCTGCACCATCCCTCTCACAAGCTAGTGGAAGACCTCAGAAGAGGCAACAAAGCCTCTGGAGGTGGAAGGCCGCACATCCATCATAGCACCAGAGGTACAGTCACCGTATGACCAAGATGCCACTGTTGCTGTCCTATGAGCGTGGCTATGAATTCCCACCAAAGTTCTAGAGAGAGAGAAGCAGCCGCCCTGGTCAATGGCAAACATCAAAGCAGGCCTCCACATGATGCTCA
This sequence comes from Rynchops niger, assembly GCA_013400035.1. Taxonomy (NCBI): domain Eukaryota; kingdom Metazoa; phylum Chordata; class Aves; order Charadriiformes; family Laridae; genus Rynchops; species Rynchops niger. The sequence continues at coordinate 47,796 of VXBH01004191.1, forward strand.
GGGAACACCTAGCTGTGGTCAAGCTTGTCAGCTCTTCCCAAGGACTCCCATGTGCCCATGACTTGAAAAGCATGATGTGAAACAGTGATGATGTTATGGCCGGTGTTAAGTACACACAGAAAGCAAAACCCTCTCCCTGCTACAGCTCACTGCTGTAAAAGGCTCAAGGTGTGATGCGTTGAGGATGGGTTGATCACCAGAGCTGCATGCCTACTGAGACAAACCTCCCAAGCTTTGATCTGCATTTTCCTGTGAAGCTCCTCTCACTGTTTTTCCTGCAGAATTCCTTAAACCCAGACGTGCATTGTGAAAATACCCAGCAAACGGCCCATTTCCCACAGGTCGGACTCAGGTTTATTGGCGGAATGATCAAGATAGAGGTTCAGTATCTCTCACAATGAAGGAAAAGCAACGCAGCAGCAACCTGCTGCCATCTACCTAACAAACACCCCCCAGGCCAATGCTCCACTTGACCTCCCTTCTCCTTCAGGCTGAAGGAGTGCCAGAGGGCTTGAGTCCATCCAGAAGAAAATGAGCTCCCCAGGGATTGCTATGAAATGCTCTTATGCAGAACAAATGAGCAGCAGGGGAAGGACTGCCAGAAAAGGTCAAGGAGCTTTAAAACACTTCAAATCAGGTCAGTAATGGGGAAAGGTTTGGGTCTGGCTAGGTTGGAACGGCACAAATCACTGATGCATCTTTTTATTCAAAAAACCTGGGGGGCATTCCTGTAAATGCTGAGGAATCATAGAATCATAGAACAGTTTGGGTGGGAAGGGACCTTTAAAGGCCATCTATTCCAATCCCCCTGCCATGAGCAGGGACATCTTCAACTAGATCAGGTTGCTCAGAGCTCCGTCCAGCCTGACCTGGAATGTTGGGTAGGTCGTGGGATGGGGCATCTCCCACCTCTCTGGGCAACCTGGGCCAGTGTCTCACCACCCTCACAGTCAAGAATGCCTTCCTTCTCTCTAGCCTAAATCTTCCCTCTTTCAGTTTAGAGGCATTATCCCTTGTCCTATCACTACAGGCCCTGCTAAAAAGTTTGTCCCCATCTTTCCTGTGGGCCCTCTTTACGTACTGAAAGGCCATGATAAGTTCTCCCTGGAGCCTTCTCTTCTCCAGGCTGAGCAACCCCAAGAGAAGCTGCCAGAAGATCAGGGCACCCACTTTTGGGAGGACAGTCACCACAAGAGTACACAGCATCTTCGAGCACCAAGCATCTTCCCCTGCAGTCATCCAGGCAGTGCACGTGGTCCTGGCACTACCCAGCATCCAGGAAGATGCACACTGCAGATCTTAACGCTTTCTGCCTTAAAATTATGCTCCGTCTGCTTTCAATCCAATTACGCCTTCCCACTCAGCCTGCCTCCGCGGTCACTCACACTTTAGCTCTTCCATCCCATTATTGCATTAAGTCTTTAAATCTGATTACTTTGTTTGGAGTTAAATTTAAACCTGATTAACTGGCATAAACAATGATTTTTACCAGTCCTATCTCAAACACAGGAGAAAAGAGGCTGAAAGCCCCATGGGGCAATTCCTCCTTCCGCAGTGAGCGTATTGACCATCCTTTTGTCCTGTCCTGTAGCCTTTAATAACCATCTGTGTGCTGTAGTCTGGCACAGTCATAAACAGGCTTGACAGCTAGCCAACATCTTGACTTTGCTTTGACATTTAATTGCCTAGAAATGCAAATTGTACTGACCTCTTCAGCTCTGAGCCGTACTCACTGAGGCACGAAGGTAAAGGAATACACCCCACCATGGCCACGGGCTGGCATTCAGTGCACTCACTGGGGTGGCAGAAGAAGAGCAGCAGCTCATCAGCATCACCACTGATGACCACGCAGTCCCACCACAGAGGGCAGCTCAATGAAGATGTCTTCCTACTGAACCTGGTCCTGGTACAGCATCCAGGAGGCCTGGAGTCCAAGCCCTGCTCCGCTGTAGGTGACCAGTGGGACAGTGGGCAAGTCCACTTCTCCCATCTCCTGCCCGTGTAGACCAGAAAGCCCTGGGGCAGTTGAGTGTGTGGTGGGCACTTGGTCTAAGGAGGCCTCATATGCTTCATACAAAGGTAAAAGCATGACTTTCAAACAAAACCAAACAGGTCACATAGCCTTAGTGTCCTCGTGGCTCCGTGTGCCGTCAGTCCCGTGCAGTATCTCACTGTCCATCTGAACCGAGCTGGCAACCTGCTGTGGCCTTCAGAGATCCCATCCCGGTGCCTTGGGCAGCAGCTTCTCATTTCACAGCCCTTTGCCTCTTTGGCTGCTGACCAAAACTGGGATTTTACAGAACATCAGCAAGCGCTTGTGGACTTAGCTGAAGGGAGGTTTCCAAAGGTACAGATGGGAGATGGCATCTCATTCCCTTTGGCTATCAACACTCAGGCCTTCCCTTCAACAGGAGGAAGCACGTACATCCCCCCAGCATCTCCACAGAGCGGAGCTGCATCATGGCCTTGCAGATAACCCATCTGCTGGCATTTCCTAATGAATCCTTGATGCTGCAGCCTCTGAGGATGGGCTGGCGTACCCAAAAGCTTGTCTGCCTTTCCCAACTGAATGAACGTAGCAAAAGCTATCTCCTCTCCCACTCACATCTTACCCTGGGCACATCCAAAGTCCAACACAAATACAAGACTGTTGCTTTTCTGTTCATGCTCTTCTGGCTATTTGCTCTTAACCATCTGCCCCTGCAGAAGGTAGTCTGGCATGTGCTGAAGTGAAAAAGCATCAGCACTGAAGGGTTTGGACTAGATGACCTTTAAAGGTCCCTTCCAACCCAAACCATTCTACGGTTCTACGACTACAGCCTGCAGTCGGCCTTTTCCATCTCTGTCTCAAATCTAAACGCTCTCAGCCTTAGGCCATCTTTCCCAATCTGATACTCCCTGATGGGATACTGGCTAATACCAGTTGAAGGAGATGGTATTTGTGGTCATTAGCAGGTATTCTGGCCATCGCCCATTTGCCAAAACTCCCAAACACAAAGCCTACTCTGGGACAAGGGTAAGTTTAAACACATTTCCACTACTACAATTTAAGCGCCAAACTTCTTGCTGCATTCACGAAAACACAAAGCCTGCAACAGCCCCACTATAGGCCTGAAGACCACGACAGTCCCCCTCACCAACCTCCTCTTTCCATCTCCGCGCACACCCGGCTCATTTGTTCTTTCCCCAGCGGTCACCCCAGCCGCTCTCCCCACGGCTCGCAACTGCCTCGATGGCTGGGTGCCCCACGTCGTCACCGTCCACCAGCCGAGGCTGCGCCGGCAGGACTTTCCCCTACACGCAGGACAGCTCACAGCCCCCTTTTGGAGTGTTTCTTCTGCTCTCCTCCTAGGTCTTTGATTGACTGCGCTGTGTACAGGACTTGACCAAATAAATCACTGGGGACTATCATCTCTGCGGGCAAATACACCGCTACCTACCTAACCTTGGAGTACACAGCAAACCCCTTTCTCTCTGCTTCTCTGACATATTTTTAAAAGAACATGGGGGTTTTGTTCCTGTTTTTTTTCTAAATGTTGCCCTTGGCTACTGCTTTAAAGCTTGCGTTTAACGGTGAGTGCCTGATGAGCACAAAAGCGAAACATGACATCTCCCAGGATGTTCTGCATATCAAGGATGTCCAGAGCCATCAGCGAAACACAATTCGTGGACCTGAGCATTTCCATTCCTTACACACTGGGCTGCAAGGTACGACTGCTCAGGAGCCGCTTTGCCATCCCAGCTGAGCCCCTGTGCAGCAGGACCGCTCTCCTGGGGACATGGAGAGGGGACGGCCACACATCTGACTTACCCAGCCTGTCTGCACCAGCAGGAACAGGACCCATGCTGGGAGACCTCTGCTTTGCTAGCAGTCACTGGCAGGCAAGACTCCACTACCAACAGAACAGCAGTAAATTATTACTAATTTTATGCTTTCTGCTTTTAATAAGATTGCCGCTATCACCCGGCAGCAGGAGGAGGAGGGGGGGAAATGAGATCAAGATGCATATGATCAACTGGCCTTTCTGCTTCATCCCTTCCCTCTCCAACAGGACTGGGAGATGCTCGCTGCAGACATCTCTTTGGACGTTTGCTTTCAGCCCTGAGCCTCTTGCAGACTCCCGCCAGCCCAGGTGAGAGAGGAGGAGCTCTCGGCAGTACCAAAGAGTTTCCTGTGCCTGCGAAGCTGCAGGGATTGTAGCTTTGGCATCGCTTCTCCTGTCTCTTGGAAGAAGCAGAGGCCAGAGGGACTCAATCCATGTTGAGCTTACGAGAGAAACTGCCTCCTTCAGTTATCGCTGCTGCCTCGGGGCAGAAGGCTGGACTTGAGCTCTCTGAGGTCCCTCCTCACCTGAAGTTTTCTATGACCAAAGTTGTATTACTTAAAAAAAAAAAGGGCTTTTGGTTGCCATGAACATCCCTGCCTGAACAGAGAAGCTCCCACCTGGTCACTCACTGGGGTTTCAGCGTGGGGGCAGAGCAGCTCCAGGCTCTTCAGTAGAGCAAGGCCACTTGGGCGTCATGTAGTCCTACCTCTACGCATGCGATTTCTGCGCGAGCAGTTCCTCTTTCCCCTCTGGGCAGAGGGGTGGCTCTGCAGGCATGCCCTGAGCTCCGGCTCATTTAAACCAAAGACTGTTGCCACTGCTGCGCGTAGGGGAGGGCTCTTTCTCCTCTCCAAGGAGAAAACCCCACGTTGCAGTTGCAACAGAGATCAAAGGGCAGGTCCAAGGATCAGGATTTTGTATTTCCTTTGAAGCACCACTTCAGAAATACTTCTCATCACCATGGCTACTGGAGCACTGGGAACACAACGCTCACCACAGCAGCAGCATCAGAGATGCTCAGGTGGCTACTGCCAGGAAAGCACTTAGAGCCGAGCAAGGAAGCTCAGATCTCACCTCAAGTGCAGGAAAAACACAGTAAATCCAGCGTTTTGCCTCTGTTAACTCCTTCCTCCGGGCACTGGAGTCTGAGCCCCTGCATTTAGAAGCCCCCCAAGTTGGAAAGGGCTGGATTTGGGATTAGTCCCAAAATGCGATAGCAACCAGATTGCATTTAGTGCTGCAGATACCCCAAGAGCCAGTCTGGATTCCAGAGACTACAAAACATGGAGGGAAAAGGACTTACAGGGAAGGACAGAGATGGGAAAGCATCTCATTACCAGACTAAGAAAACACAAAAGTCCTACTTCAGACAAGGAACAGGCTGTTTGTGCGCTGGATGCTCCATCCCCATACGGGGTGTGCACAGGGGACACACTTCGCAGCCCCTCTGGAGACAGCCTCAGGCAGACAACCTCGGCAGTACTGCAGTCCCCAGGCTCCCTAGTAGCCATTTGCTCCCAGCAGCAAGGCCAGACTGGTTGGCATTTCTCCAGTAAGTTCAGGACACGCTCCAGTGGCTGCAGCACTTTGCGCCATTAAATCAGTCCCTTGGAACACACGATGCTGTTTTACCCAGGCCTGCGCATCACCCCGAGGTCCTCAAGGCCTCCCCGGCTGCGCAGAGGACACCACAGTGAAACTAACGGAGCAGCTCTGTGGGGGTCCCGTGTGCTCAGGAGCACCGAAAGGGGACTGAGAGGCAGAAGACCCAGACCTCTGGTATCCTCGCTTTCTAGCCTAAAATCCCTTTTGGAAGCAGGGCAACGTGGCACAGCATGAGGGAGGAAAGAGCAAGCAGCCAGTGGAAGAGGTTTAACACCAGGTCCTCCAGGAAGTAGCCCACCAAAGCCAGCGAGGTGCCCAGAGTGAAGGCAGGTGTGAATTCAGCGAGCGCAAAGATTTAAAACCTCTGAGGATTTCAACTGCCAGCTCTCCTAATGCAATCCAGGAATGAGCTCTTTGGAAACCCCACTCCCTTGAGCTCAGAAGACATGTCTGAAGTGGTCTCTTGAGAGCCTGCACTAGGATTTTTCAAGGAAAATAAACGGCAGAGAGAGGCAGAGAGTGACAAAAGCACTTGAAGGCAGTACAAGGCTTGGAAGGGTGTAGGCAGTGGAAGATGAGAGTCGTTACCGGGAAGGCTAACCAAATGAACGGGATGGATTATGAGAAGATCGTAGACCTATTAATAAAAAAGGAGGGAGAATAAATCAATAATTCTGGAAGAGCTGAGATAATGCGCGCCTTTCAAAAAATTATTCTGTAATAAGAAAGGACGTACGGCTAATTAGGAAGTAATGAAGAACTTGTCAGTGTATCTACAGAGAGTGAGGAGGTGAAGGGGCTCCGTACCCAGAACCGAAGGATATCGGAATCAGTGGAGCTGAGCCATACATCTTAGTGTCACAAGGAAAGCAGTTAATGGACTCACTGAATCATTCATGATTATTTATGAAGAAGTGAAGAATCCAGGAAGTACGAAGGGATGGGAGGGGGGAATAATTCACATTTACTTCAGAAATAGCTGGGGTTTTTTTAAGGGGAAAGAAAGAAGTGCTCCCAAGACCTTAAAGAAAAACCAGCTTAAGGAGAAAAGGAGTTATAAATACCTCTAAAAGCCTCTAGAGAATAATACCCTGTCTCAGCATGGGGAGGATGCACCTGGATGTTGGACTCCTGCATCCCCCCGCAGCAAAGGCATCACCAGCAAGGCCAGGGCTCACTCCGCAGGGAGCCCAAACCTCGCCAGCCTGGCCTTGGAGGACCTGGAGAACAATCAAGGTGAAGGAAAACACTGGAGAAACTCTCCTAATCTACATATGTGAGCAGGGAAGGGGGGGGGGGATAAAGAGATGGGTTTAGTTCACACAAGGCTCATCAAATGGTCGCCTTACATTGTAAGCTGCCTTGTAAAGAGCCACGTCCGGCATTAGCAGGCGGTATCTCCAATCTCAGACAAGGCTGCCCAGTTCTTTATCTTTACACACAAAAGCCCTTTTATACCACAAAAGTACAAACATGGCTGGAAGTGATAAACGTGATCTCTTACACAGCAAAACTTTTTCCCCCTTTTTTTAAAGAGTCTCCAGAGACCTTATGCAATCTGTATCCGACAAGGAGTAGGAGGCCCCTCTCGTTCTGCAAAGTCAGCAAAAGCCCCACTCTTTCCACTTGGGTAAAGGGTTTGTTTTAAGTCACCGGTTTCACTTAAGGCAGAAAAGAAGTCTCTTGCAACGTGCTCGCTGAGGGTTTGAAGCTCTTGGGGAGACGGGTACTTTAGCAATATTTACAAGCCCAGCTTCAAACCCACCACAAAGCTGGCCAGCTCGCAGCAGTGGTCCCCAGTGCCTCCAGAGCTCTGCTATTCCAGCCTCCAGCTCTGCCGTGACACCACCCAACGTGGAAGAGAATGGGAGAAGATCTCCCAGGTGCGGAAGGCAAACACACCACGATGTGCTGGCAGGGGCTGGAAGCAGCTTGTTAAAATGCTCTTTGTTCTCCCCGCTGCTGGGCTTACGTGGATGAGCAGCAGCAGAAGTGAACCTCAGCTGAGTTTCAGCCCTCCTGCTACTCAATTCTGGTCTGGTGCAGCAAGGACCTCATCGGTAAGCAAAGGAAAGCTACTCAGGAGAAAAGGTATCTGAGCAGCAGCCCGTACACAAAGCAGAGGGGCTTCATGTAGCCTGACAGGGTTCAAAGGCGCTCTGATGGGTATTGGTTTAATTAGGTACGTTAACGTGGTGCAGAAGAGAAGGGTGCAGGGACTCCCATGGGCGCCTGAGCTGGGATGTCCACCCTGCAAAGCTGGATGAACAACAGACCTACTCTAGTGGGATCAGCCCAGTGCTCCGCCTGAGCTCATTAGACTCTTAATTAGCTCCCATGCGGTCAGCTTGGGTGTCCCTGCCGCGACCCCTTGGTTTCACAACCCATATGCAGAGGATGAGCCTGGGTTTGTCCCCCGGCTGCCGCGAGCTCTTTGGGCTGCGGGGCGGCACCCGAGCTCCCCCTCACCTCTGGCACCGCCGGCTTCAAGGCTCAAGGGCTGCGAAGAGGCTGCGGCTGCTCCCAATGACAGCTTGGAAGTAACGAAGGACAAAGACTCCTCTCCTGCTTCGAGCAACACAGGACTAATTTCTCTTCTAATGCTTGGGGAAAGTGCGCTTTTAGAAGACTCTAGTGTCTGAACTGGTGAAAATATTTACTTTACAGCCAGCTCTGATGTGAAGGTTTCAGGGTCTCAGTGTTTTCCAGCTCACCAGGTGTGGAGATGAGGAGGAGCGAGGCCTGGGCACTTGCCCCAAGCTGCCAATGGGATTATTTCAGACCACGAACAACACATTCAATAGAAATTAGAAAGTTTGATGAGAAGTTCTCTCTGTCTCTCCCTCTTGATAGTGGTGGTCCAGAGAACTCCTTGCCCCGGTGCCGGAGCCCGGAGCCCTTCCCTTCCTCCCGCAGCCGCAGCACTCGCAGGGTCCCACATTGGCTGTCCCTGTGGGGAGTGCAGCTTCCTGCTGGTGGAATGGGCTGGGAATGATCCTTGTCTATTTTATATTGGTATTGGGATCAATATTGACTGTTTAGTGTTATTAATGTTAATTATCTAGTCTTATTCTATTAAATCTGTATATATTTCAAACCCTCGGGTTTCCCTGTTCTTCCCCAATTCCCCCTCCCTCCCAGGAAGGGGTCATCAGGTGAGGGAATAATGGCCTAAATGGCAAGAAATTGTTGTGGGTTCTTCAAATCATAACAACTCTGAACGCAAATGTCACATAAACACAGGGTTTCTAATACGACTCTAAAATGTGAAGTCTGGTCTTTTTTCAGTGGCAAATTGCAAGGCAGGGGGGTAAGTTACAGAAGTGCCAGGACCTGGTTCCTTTGGGTTGCAGCTTTGACCCTTGAAGATTTTGCCTTACTCAAATCACAGAATCACAGAATCTTCATAGTTGGAAGGGACCTCTAGAGATCATCTAGTCCAACTCCCCTGCTAAAGCAGGATTGCCCAGAGCACATCACTCAGGACTGTGTCCAGGCGAGTCTTGAAAATCTCAGAGAAGGGGACTCCACACCCTCCCTGGGCAGCCTGTTCCAGTGCGCTGTCACCCTCACCGTAAAGAAGTTTTTCCGTGTATTTGAACGGAACTTCCTGTGTTCCAACTTGTGCCCATTGCCCCTCGTCCTGTCACTGGGAACCATTGAAAAGAGTCTGGCACCATCCTCCTTCAGCCCACCCTTTAGATACTTGAATGCCATGATAAGGTCTCCCCTCAGCCTTCTCTTCTCCAGGCTAAAGAGTCCCAGCTCCTTCAGCCTTTCCTCAAAAGGGAGATGCTCCAGTCCCTCAATCATCCTAGTTGCCTTTCGCTGGACTCGCTCCAGTGGTTCCCTGTCCCTCTTGAACTGGGAACCCCAAAACTGGACACAGTATTCCAGTTGTGGCCTCACCAGTGCAGAGTAGAGGGGGAGAATGACCTCCTTCCACCTGCTGGTTTCTATTTCAACTTACCATCAACTTCGAACACGGAAGGGAAAACCAGCTCATTACGCAAAGCTTGCCCAGGCCTGTCCTTCTCTTCCCTCTCTCTAGCACAGGGAGGGGGCTCGTGAGGCTCCCGGCAAAGCAGCAGCAGCCACACGCGCTTGCTGCGAACGCACGAGGAGCAAAGAGCACCATAGGCTCCGAGCATCGCAGGCACTGCCACTGCGGAAAGCCACCGAGGAGGCACCTGTGGGAGCGTCCTTAAGGACGAGCCCTTAAAAGGAGGAATGTATTCCATGCTGCCGGGGGTAGCAGCCCCGAAATAAAATCTTGGTTTTGCAAGGCAAATAAATCAGTGCCGCTTTGAGGGCTTGCTGAAGGGCGCACGTGTAAAGCCCTACTCCGAGGGGCACATGTCACCACGGTTAATCCTGATGGCGGGGACCACTTGGCACTAACAAAGGAGGCAGAATCTGGCCTTAAATTACACACTTGACATGTATTTGTGGTATTACTTGTATTCAGACATCGCTTGGCTCCTTCCAACTGTATCTGCAAATCAACGTGGAGACCTCAAACTGAGTAAACTATTTAAACAAAGCGACTCCAATATAATAAACATTGATTTTGTAAACATTTTGCCGGGGTTAAAAGCTTTTCACAGAGACAGTCATTAGGCACATAACTCTGCTCCAGATCCCTGGTAAGCACGTTTATTAACAGGTCACATATTAGAGCGGAGTCTCAGGCAGTCTAAACCAGCACAGCTCCCCTGAACTTGACGCTGCAGCACACGCTCTCGCCAGGTGGTAACGTTGGTCCTGTAAACTTCGTTATATTTAATTTAAATCAAACGTATTTTGGGGCAGGTATAAGTAAAGCGGATGTTTTCTTGATTTCGGGAACCCTGCTGCGATGTAAACTCTTCTGGAATGGCTTAACACTTGGCGCCTGCATGAATACAAACTCTGCTTGTACGTTTTTGTTTGAAATTACAGTCATGTTGCTGTTTATAACATACAAGGTGATCAAACACATTCAGTAGTTCCATTCACCAGAAACACTTCTAGTTCCGTTCACTGGAAGGGAACTGTTCCATGAGGACAACTCTGAATAAACCACACTGCCCAGCATCCCTCAGACAGCCTTGCCGATCTCTGCTGGACACCACCAGTGTCCACGCTGGGTGAGGAATAACTCCAGTATCCCACCCTTCCAATCCCAGCCTCCTGATTAAATATGAGCTCAACTGGCTTACTTTCTGGCTAGCGCTTTCCTGTCACTTGACAATGGGATCGCTTTCTGCGGTAGGCAATCATCACCAATTCATGACAAACCCCCACACTGCCCTTGCAGGACTGGGGGATGATGAAGCCCTCAGATGTGTTCCACTGACACACGGCCTTTATCGGCTGCTGGGGAGGACCACTGGGGGCAGTTCACATCACGCACCCAGTACCAGCCAGGTGCCATATCTGGAGCTGGGCAATTCCCGGTTGCAGGCAAAAGCCTCCAGTTTTGCAAGAGTGAGTCGATCGTTGGGTTTCTGTCAACTCTCATCACGTGCACGGAATGGAGGTGGTCAATGACTGCAGTCAATGGCATTTGATAGCACCATCTACACAAGGCCTTAGCCATATATGAAGACTATTGAGTTGCAGAATCACAGAATGGGTTAGGTTGGAAGGGACTTTTAAAGGCCATCTAGTCCAACCCCCCTGCCATGAGCAGGGACATCTTCGACTAGATCAGGTTGCTCAGAGCCCCGTCCAACCTGGCCTGGAATGTTTCCAGGGACGGGGCATCTCCCACCTCTCTGGGCAACCTGGGCCAGGGGCTCACCACCCTCAGCATAATAAAAATGCCTGCCTTAGATCTAGTCTAAGTCTACCCTCTTTTAATTTAAAAACAACCGTTGTCCTATCACAACAGGCCCTACTAAAAAGTCTGTCCCTCCCTCCCAGACCTCTCTGGGGCCACTGGCTGGTTTGTAAAACCGAGAATCTTGGACCTGACATGACAAGTGTAACAATTTAGAGCTTTATTGAAGCCAGATCAGTGGCATATGGCAGGAAGGGCTTTTATCCTACCATACGCTGCTTGCTGCAGTCATGGCATAAATTATTCCCCCAACTTTCCTTTTGATGCATCACAAGATGAACCAAGATGCCAAATGCTGAGTGCACGTGCTCGCACAGAAAGGCGCTCTGTGCTAATTGCCACAAACGACCTTGCGCAGTATCATTCTCCTGACATTGCCTCTGCCGAGTTGCGAACAAACCCAGGAAGCGAAACAGCCCCACGAAAGTGTCCCACTTTCCCCACTCGTAAGAAACATCGCCTAATGGCAGGAGGTATTCTGGCAGGTCACGCTCATATCTGAGGAGGGCTTTGTATTCCCCTTGTTTCTCCAGGAGACACAGGGAAAAGATCATGCTCAGGGAGGGAGACACTTAAGTTGCTCAATCAACGTCGATTTTCTCCAGCTGAGACACAGGGCAGGAGCTTGGGGTAAAGAGCACCTGCTTATAAATCTGGCCTCACCACTTCCACTGCTTTCTGAGATCCTGAGCGCAGCCCGACTTCGCTTCCCAATGTTGCCCGCTCTCAGGTGAAGACTGACCACGCAGCTACCAGCACCCAGACAGCTACAAAACCCTGGAACTCAAACCTGGGAGGCACAAGCTAAAAGCCAGCTAAAACTTACACCTCCACGAGCTTTGGCATTTTTCTCCATGATAACCTACTTGGGCAAGCTTCAGGATACCACAAGACGTGGCTTACTCATTCTTCCCCCTGCTGCACTGTTCCTATGCACCGAGAACTGAACAAAATACCTTTTGCCCTAGCAGAAACATGGCTGTTTTAAAGAAAAATCCACCTGCATCGGTGCTCACAGCATCCTGGAGCCTGCTGACTTGCTCAAATCATAAAATGGCTCTAGTTCAGAGCAGAAGGCAGGGAAGGAGAAAGCAGCTGAGACCACAGGGTGGGATCCTGCCTCCTTTCCCTTCCCTCCTCTCGTCTTTCTTCCCAGGAACAGATGGATTCCTCCAGGCTTCACACGATGATGAGACAACCCAGCAGCAGAGCATCGTGGTGGCCTTCCTCTGGCACCTACCTCCCGCTCACAGCTCATCAAGGGATCACACATCAGGCCCATCGGCCACATCTGGCACATCTGCCGAAAGCAAACACCTGGGGTATGGCAACATGAGCCAGAAACCCCCAGGGTGTCCCCAGCAGAGACGTGCCAGCCAGAAAGTGAGGAAGGACCCTCCTCCGAGCTGCCTGCAGGGTGTCCTTCACCATCTGACAACCCAGCGCCGCGGTAGGAAATCAATAAAGAGCCTAACCATTGCCCGAGTCACAGATGGATCGACTGATAAGTCATTTGCTTCATAGCTCCGGGAGCACAGCACGATACACTCACTCGATACGATCAAATAACCTCCTTACCTCTAGATTTGGCTGTCACCTGCCATTAGCAAAGCCGAGGGGAAGGACCAGCGCTCATTCCCCTCCGTCCTGCCGAGCGGCCAAATTTAAAATGACAGAAACCCCCAACTCTTTGCGGGTACAGGATTTTTATTTTATTTTTTTTTTAGCCAATAACAGATTTTAACTGCTGTGTGCTGGGGGAGGTGAGAAAATAATCTCGTAGGTGAGAAACTGTGTCTACGCACTTGCTCTGATTCACCGAGCTGTGGGTTGGTGGCAGCACAGACCTCAGCAAACGCCCCTTCAAGTCCTCATTTCCAGGGAATTCAACGTCAAGATGGAAGAAGTGTTGCTGTGGGATGGATACAGGATAAACTCGGCCACGTCTGAGCTGCAGAGCCGAGTGGGTTTTTGCAACAGCATGACTTGAACCACTGCTGCTCCTCCTAGAAAAGACCCTCAGGAAGAGCTGGCCGTAGATTAAAAATAGCACAAGAAAGAGGCAGTCGGCTGAACTACGAAGGGGCACTGATAAAATATACGTCGGGACAATCAGAGAGGCATTTTGACTGCTTCCTCGGACAGCGAGACTAAGACTTCACTGGCTTTGCAATGAAAGTCAAGGCTTGTTTTACACTTCTGTCTTGTACCCTGCCAAAGAAAGAGCACTGTGTTCCCAGGAAACGGTGGCATCTGTCACCGCGCCAAGGGACAACGCCAGCTCTCAGCCAGCACGCAGTTAATCCGCCACCGTTTGCACATCAAGGGCTCTCCCCAGTTTACCATTTTAAGATGCCCCAACTCAAAAAAGGATTTAAAGTCACGCCCTTAAATCCCTGTGACTTCAATGGAAGGCCGAGCACGTATGGGAGCGCTGTCCCAGGCAGGGAGGCCGGTGCTCTCATTGTGTCCTCGATGGGATTTCACCCATGACAGCCCTGACAGCTCCGATGCCCTCTGCGGTGTTGGAAGGTCCCAGCACATCTCCATGTGTGGCAGAAGATGCTTGGTTATCAATTTGCATTACACCACGATCAGGTTGCTGGGCTGGAGGAAGGGAGCTGTGCCAAACAGCCATTTCTAAGAGGCAGCTTTGGACAAGCGAGGGCAGCCCGAGGCAGGGCAGACAGGGAGGCTAAGCGATTATTTACCCAGGAGCACAAGGCAAAACCCTTGGCAGGGAAAACCGACCTCCAGTCACAGCCGTGAGCCCACCCTTTCTTTTTCCAGCATCTTCAGGGAATTGCTGCCACAGTTCCCTTCCTCACTGCACTATAAACAGCCGGAGCCGCATTTTCCGGTATCTTCCCACTCCTCCCCGGCTCCAGGCTGAATCACCAGCTGCTTTGGGTAACACTGCCCAGCCCAGCCAGGAAAGGGAGCAAGGGGAAGGTAGCTCTGAGTCTAAGGGAGTACCTCTGTGTCTTGAAATCAATAAATACGCCTTGTAAGAAATGATCCACATCAAAGCTTGGCACAACCCCCTCTTCTCCCAGCTTTACGTACTCCAACAGAGAGATCATGGTGTAAAATCAGAGAGTAAACTTGTTTGGAGAGGGATGCTTTCGTAACAACTCCCTGGAGTCAAAACCAGACCTCTGAGACTGCCTCTACAGACAGAAAAGTCCTTCCCAAGCAGGAAGTCCCCAGCTAGCAAAGGGACAGAGGCCCCAGACAGCCTGCACCCAACAGTTCTCTCCACTGCCTACAGCTGATGCCTGCAAAGGTCAAGAGGTAAAGAGCAGGGTGGAGGGGAAATGAAAAGAATCAGGGAATTAACCCCTCTTGAATCGAGGGGCATCGGTTATGTGGGAGGCCAGAGCAATTTTGTCAGAGAAGACCCCAGGAGCTGCAGGTGGAAGGAAGGCACCTGCGATTCCACGGCGAAGGCTTAAATGTCTGATGCTAAGGATGCATTATGCACCCTTGAGCTCAAAGCATCACCATTAATTCATGCACACTAAACAATCCGGCCGCAGGTCACCGCGACAAGAGAAGGGAACTGGCGGCGCAAATCCAGAAGGACCAGTCAGTGGAAACAGAAGCAAATGGAACTAAACACAAGGGTCTGACCCCCAGAAAGAAAATAAAGGGATCGCTGGTTGAAAGATGCGCCAGCCATGGTTCCAGGGTTCACACAAATAATTTAACTGATATTTGCCCAGGTATTTAGACATTACAGCTCCTCTCCAAGCTGGAAGCAGCATCCCAGTGTGGGCACCCAGGCTAGGATCTCGGCGTGAGGCATTCCAAGGTGCAAACACCATCTCCCACTCAAAGGGCTGGGTTCTGCCCCATTTACGCCAGCGGTGAATCTGGCCTCCTGCGGCTCCAGCCCACAGCGCTCCCAGCAACAAACACGCACGCCTTACTGCCATCCAGTTCCCATCCTTTTCTTAAACCCATCAACTAATATAAGGTTAGTAAAGGGGAAGGGGTAATTAACACTGATGGGAAATCCCTCGACTGTTAGATCGCTTCCAGAGCGATTTCTGCTGACTCTGTTACGGAGCTGAGCGTGCACCTATTAACACCCCTGTATTTCTGTAATGCGGGGAATTTAACAGTGAATCAAATCCAAAAAAAGTAACCCAAAACCCAGTCCATGCTGCGCCTACTGTATTGTAGTTTTGTATCACCCCTCACAACCAAGGACCTCTCTGCTCTCACCTGCTGCCGGCCCATGAAAATTTCAAAATGAACTTGGTCTTACTCTTTCCAGCTAGAAATTCTGCTCTTAGCGGAAAAGTTGAGCCTCCACTGAGCTTCTCCAGCCAGCTCCAGGTCAGGCCGTCCCCAAAAGCTGCACCCAGTTCTGAAGGCAAAATGTGAGTTAGTTCACACCGCCAACAAAATTTTCCTTTGAACAGGAAAGCTGAATCATAGAATCATAGGGTTGGAAGGGACTTCTGGAGATCATCTTGTCCATCCCCCCTGCCAGAGCAGGGTCACCCAGAGCAGGTTACACAGGAACGCGTCCAGGCGGGTTTGGAATGTCTCCAGAGACGGAGACTCCACCACCTCTCTGGGCAGCCTGTGCCAGGGCTCTGCCACCCTCAAAGGAAAGAAGTTCCTCCTCATGTTTCGGTGGAACTTCCTATGCTCAAGTTTGTGCCCATTACCTCTTGTCCTGTCCCCGGGCACCACAGAACAGAGCCTGGCCCCATCCTCCTGGCACCCACCCTTTCAGTATTTATAAGTGTTGATAAGGTCCCCCTCAGTCATCTTTTTTCCAGACTGAAGAGACCCAAATCCCTCAGCCTTTCTTCATAAGAGAGGTGTTCCAGTCCCCTCAGCATCTTGGTAGCCCTTTGCTGCACCCTCTCCAGCAGATCCCTGTCCCTCTTGAACCGGGGAGCCCAGAACTGGACACAGGACTCCAGGTGCGGCCTCACCAGGGCAGAGCAGAGGGGGAGGATGACCTCCCTCCACCTGCTGGCCACACTCTTCTTGATGCCCCCCAGGATGCCATTGGCCTTTTTGGCCACGAGGGCACATTGCTGGCTCATGGTCATCCTGTTGTCCACCAGGACTCCCAGGTCTCTTTCAGCTGAGCTGCTCTCCAGCAGGTCACCCCCAACCTGTCCTGGTGCAGGGGGTTATTCCTCCCCAGGTGCAGCACCCTACACTTGCCCTCATTGAATTTCATAATCCTTTGACACGCTGTTCTCAGCTCTGGTCTCTTTTGCGTTATAAACTGGCATATCTCCTTTCTGCATTCATCAGCGAAGAGCCACTGGTACGGGGGAGAGTCGGGTGAGGTTT
The DNA here is from genome assembly GCA_013400035.1 of Rynchops niger. Lineage (NCBI taxonomy): Eukaryota > Metazoa > Chordata > Aves > Charadriiformes > Laridae > Rynchops > Rynchops niger. The sequence continues at coordinate 64,377 of VXBH01004191.1, forward strand.
CTATATACATATGTCTCCTCGTTAGAAGGTTTAATAGCTTTCCGTTTTATGACTGCCTGGTAGGACCCCATCCAGTAAACCACCCCTCAATGGCAGTCCCAGAGCACCAGTTTACCAAACCATCCCACTTGCACAGGCAAGTTACAGCTTGGATGGCCCATGAGAATTTGAGAAACTTTCATCCAGAGCACTTTGGTACCATCACTTGACTCCTCACAGTAATCAGGCTTCAGCCACACCAGCCTTTGCTGGTCCTTCTAGGACACTACCTGAGCTAAGGGTCACCAGAGATTTATACCACGAGCTCTCTTTGGCTTATGCGCTTGCTCTAAATAGATATTTATCCAATTCATCCCAGTAGGCCTATCTGAACGAACAGGGCATGAGCTGTCTTATTTATAAGCCAATTTAACAGGTAAAACACATACCACAGCCACACACAACGCCTAGCTCCATGAACAAACAAAGCAGGGAACGAGGCTGTCAAAAGAGGATTTTGTGTCAAAAGAGGATTTTGAAGCGTTGGGGAGTCGCAATGTTCCAATGGGGTTTGGGTTTTTTTAAATTATTCCTTCATACAGCTGGGAAGAGCACACGCAATTCAAAAGCGCCGTGAGTTAAATGAGTATGTATGTGAATCATCCAAGTTAATCAAGGGATGCAGAAAATTCCCTCGAACTTTAGGAAAGAAACCAAAAATATCTCCAAATGGTATGTGGTAGATCTCTAGAAAGTACACTGCAAGACCCCTGAATAGGATTTCATGGTCGTATGTGAACAGGTTCTACCAACTGACACCAAGCAAAGTTTTCCCTCTAAAAACCTGAACTTTTGGGTGCTGGTTTATTTAGAAGAGCGGGAATAAGCAACGCAGAGCAGCCCCATAAGCCTCTAGAGAACGTGTTCCCGACCAAGACCCACCCTGCGCTGCTGGCAGCTCTCCGACTGCATCTTGGGGAAACCTGGCAAATAATGCCTTTTTCTCACTTTCATGTCATTTACTTAACACCAGATGCAGTGTCTACTCCGTTTGCTAATTCTCCTGGTTTTTCAGGCTAGGGGCGTGGTGGCAGGAGAATCTCTGGGTGACACACTGACACCTGCTGAGATTTCCACAAAAGAGAGACAAGAATTAGTCCATGGGCTGACTTTTCACCCATCTCAGCTGCGATGCTCCACGGTAAACGCAGCAAGAAATATCAAGCCAGTGGGATCCTTCATTCATAAAGCAGCCAAGAGAAGAGAAAAATCCGATACAACTGTGTGGGGAGAATGAAAGAGGTTTGATATTTACAGAGCTGCAGGAACCTTCTGGATGAAGACAGATCCCACCAGGCACCGGTCTGCACGTTGGAGAGCCTGAGCACTGACGGTGCAACACAGCATCAACCCTCTCAGGTCACTGGTATTTTTGGACTTCCCACTGGAACTGATGAAGCTGCAGTGATTTACACCCGCGCCGAGACAACCCCAGGCCCACTTCCATTTGTAAATAACTAAGAGAACATCCCCCAGCATCAAGTGCCACACGGGCTCCATGAACACCTCATAGAACTTGCTGTACCGCATTACCTTTGATTAATGTGATATTCCTGGTTGCTCCTTACTGCATTAACTGTGGGAGGCGCAGAGGAAAGAGCCACCTGACAGAAAGCTGTTTTCTAAATAAATTAACAGAAGAAATCATCATCACCTCTGGATCCTGGGCCGACACAAGCTGGTCTCAATCCACTGACCTCAGTGATATTTCTTTGCTTTTTTCCAACTTCAAAGCATCTCAGCCTGTTTGCTGCTCTCAGGATTTGGCCACAGGAAAATGGAGCAGTCAGGAAGGCTGTTTGGCATTGCCAGAGAGGGACAGAAGGGACCCTGCCACTGCAGACGGCAGGCGATGGAGCAAGCGCGGTGGGATTCGGGAAGGTGGGATTCAAACCAAGGCTGGGGAAAGTGCATTACTTGTGACAGGAAAAGATTAAGGGTTCTCGCTGCTTCTGTTTTAGCAGCAAATATTTTACTTCGCAAAGGCAAACAGATCTTTTGTCAACGCAGCAGCTCCTGGGATACTTCCCACAAGCGCTGTGGGCTACAGGAATTTCCACAGAGCCAACAGCAGTATGTTCACTGTGCCTCAAGCAAGCGACTCCCCACAAAAGTTTCTCCGGCAGCTAACGGAGAGGCCCAGCCAAGGAAGCTAATAATAATGCTGTCAGCTTGTCCCTTTCTTGGCTCTGATGCCCGCTGTCCCCTGGGTAGAAACTAAGAAGCACTGGTGGTGTTTTCCACCCTTTAGTTCACCCCAGATGTGCAAACCGCTGGAACAAAGTCATGCCTAGCGTACACAGGATTTCTGATTCTTAGAAGAAGAGCTCCCCCCGCATCCCTCATCCCATCTGTGCTAGCGACAGACTCGATGAGCTGAGGTCTACGGAGTACCTCTGCTAATTAGCCTCTGCCTGCTAACAATCATTACAGCTGATTCAACAGAGCGTGTAGCACCAGTTCAAGCTGCAGAGATGCTGCAGGAGTTTGCAATCCGAGGACAATTTGTGTCTTCAGCCTGGGCAATCCCATCCCGGGCAGTTAAATCCCATGTAAAAGCATAACTCAGAGCATTATTTGCCTTTCATTGAAATCGAGACCTGTTTTTGCCTCTGCACAAGAGGAACTGCACAGGCTGCCTAACCTGCTCCCCTTTCAGTGTCAAGGCAGAGCCACCCCAGAGTCTTGGTTTAAGGCAAAGGGACCATGAGAGCGATGCTAATGGAGAAAAGAAATGGCGCCCCATGAGCCCCTGTAAAGGAAACCCACGATCCAACCCAAAAGCAGAGGGAAGCTTCTTGCTTGACTGCCAGAAAAAGAGAGCAGAACCTCGCATCACCATTCACCGTGGGACCTCTGAGCTCTTCAGCTTATTTCTGCGCGTGGGAAATCCAGGTTCCCATTTGCCGCAGTTGGGATACCCATCCCAAAGACAAAAGCAGCCTCTGGCAGGCACGACCCACCCCAGGTCGAGAATTACCAGGGACTCTGCAGAGGAGAGTCAGGTCTAACAGCACTGGGCAACAACCCGACACCCCACGAGAGCAGGAATAACTACTCTACATCCCTGTCTCTCCATTGCCTAACCTGGAAAGCTTTCAAACCTGCTTAAAAGCTACTATCAGAAACCATCAGCTTCCGGGAGACCTTTCCAACATGGACTGGCAAGCATAAAATGCTTTTAAGACAGAGCTTGGTCAGCTGATGGATAGGATTTCAGGGCTGTCAGAGATAGCAGGGGACTGGACTGTGTAACCCTGGAGATCCCTTCCAGTCTCTATGTACACATATATATGTATGTATCTACCTATAAAAAAAACATCAGCAAGCTGCTGAGCCTGCACTCACGACACGCTTCCCAGCAAAAGCAAGAGGGACTTGAACGCGCGAAGAATAAATGATTCAGCTCCATCTTGTGTTTCTGCTTTTGACATGCCAAGCGGCACTCCAGCTTGTCAGGATAAAATCCAGACAGCTGCAATATATGTACAAAACTGGGACAATTCAGATTAAAAACCCATTTTGCTCTATGTTTTCTCTGAATATTTAGCCCCTCTCCCAACAGCTGTCCTGAAAGGAAGACAGGAAAAGAGAGGATTTCCCATGATTTGCGTCCGGCTTAGAAACCCTAGCTCCCTGAATTATGGTTGATTGTGCCTCGGCACAGATTATTTTGAAACCATCATCTGTGAGAAGCACACAATCAGCGCTCTGTCAGAGGAAAGGAAAAATGGGGACAGTTTCCGAAGAGGTCTGTAAAAAGCCCTTCGGTCTCCTTTCCAAAGCAAAGCACGCTGCACTTAACAGCGATTGCCCAGGGCCTGGCAATCACGTACTGACGCGTGAACGCCGCTTTCAAGAGCAACAGCTCATCAAGGCACTCTCGGGTCACCGCAGACTGCGGCGAGAATCACAGTCTCCTCAGGTCAGAAATGAAGAGCGCAGATGTATCCCTAAGAATATTTCGCACTGAGCGGCGTTGTAATCGTGGAAGAGAAGTCAAGCGCTGACGACTCCCGTCTTTTCCTACGAGCTGTAGGAACTCATTGCAACCACTCATCGCGACGAAAAAGATGAGGCAAAAAGGAGCAGTCACCCTTTTGGCAAGTTTGTCTTGCTGCCAGAGGCCCGTCCCTTCAAATAATGACAGGCAGGCGTTTTTGCAGGAGGTTCACCGCTCAAATCCACAGCTGGTTTGGTTCCCAATGCCCAGACCCAACCAGGATAAAGCCTGAAATGTCAATAACCTCTCCCCATCATTTCATTATGTGGCATCTCAAAGAGCGATTCTGAAATCATTCCTTTGATTATACTGAACAGCCACATGTGACTCAACAGACTCTCTTCCCTCCTCTAACACGCAAACATCACGAATTAGTGATAAATCCCTGAAGAAACGCAGGCTCACTCAAGGCAGGTGTGACTTCACATTCTGACTTCCAAAAACTGGAAAGAAACCGCACGAAAATCATCATTTCAAATAATGCTACAGTTCCGTGTTTGTTCTCTACGTCAGTGAAACACTGCATTGCTAAAGCTCTCCCCCGTGGAAAGGTATTTTGAAAGACAAGCTAAGCATTCAAGGAAGAATAAGCCGCTCTAATCAAGAACACAAGGACTGAACCTGAAGTATCTTAGTACTTGCATACGACATTGTCCAGATGCTCACGCATGTATCTAACCAAGAGCCTTGCTGCACCCGAATCCAAGCAGAAAGGTGAAGCCAAAACCTTACAAAAAGGCTTGGTACACAATCAGATTTCTCTTGTTTTGCGAAACACTGAGAGATGGACCCACCTCCGCTCCTGCTCTTCTGTGTCAGCACAGACCGAATGGGTTCATCCTCCACCAAGAGTTGGGCCAGAAGGACCGCCAGACTCTGGAGACCTGGGACAGCGAGCACTTCCTGGGTTTCATAAGAGGCATGAGGAGCGAGAGGCTCCCAGCATCTGATGGCTCCTGTCACACCAACACGCTGGTGGAGAGACCCCACGCTCCTGTGAGAAGGTCAGCTCTGTGCCATGGTGCACCCCCAGCAGCCCCACACCAGGTGTAAAGACAAGGGCATGGGGCGCCAAAACTGGGCTTCATCTTTGTAAGAGCCCCTTTGCAAAAGGGGGTCAGGACAAGCACCTTCCAGCAGCAACAGGCACCGCCGTACTCTTTCCTCCCACACCACGAGGTAAACGGGTTACCCTCTTCTCCCAGCCCTCTCGAGGAGCGTCATGACAAGTGATGGCATGTCCCTGCATGCACCCGCTGACCCAACATGGGGCGCAGAGCTGCAGCCCAGTGGTCTGCAACCTCCACGGGGCCACGCGCCGCCACGCAGCCTGCCAAAGCATGTCAGGGACATTCCTGGAAAGCGATACAGCCAAGTCCCTTTTGGCAGGGGGGTCACGCACCTCCCAATCTCTCCAACTCCCCATCTCAGGTCCCCCTACCTGCTCCTGCGAGCACCAATTTGCCTGAGCACGGGGACAATTATTTCAATGTTCATCCAAGAAGCGATACCCATCCCCTTGTGCCCTGTCCACCCGCGTCCCCACCACTTCTGCCCCAGTTCCCTCAGCGAGGGGGTCACCGGCGCAAGGAGGGAGGGAGGCAGTGGGGTGGATGGAGCTGAGCTGAAGCTATTGATGGCTGCGTCCCTGCCATCAAGCGCTGGGACCCTCTCCTCCAGCGAGGACGTGTGTGGGAGTGAGTATGCTCAAGAGGAGCCGATCAGTATTCAGCAAAAGGCTCTGCTACCGCGCTGCCCGCTGCCGTCCCTCCTCCTCCTAGTGAGTCGGTGTGCGGGAGGAGGCAGCAGCCCTTCCTCAGCAGCACCCCAGGGCACCCCGCTGCCATGTCCCCATCCTCCCCCGCGGCAGATTTCACACCTCCCTCCTCGCGAAAGCATCGCTCCCCATCACTTATCCAGCTCCGCAGCGCAGGCATCCCCAGTCCACCCCCAGGCCATCGCCCACAGACCCCGACAGCTCCTTCAGCAGAGCCTTGGCTCACGGGGAGACAGCTATCACAATCTGGGGACCCATGGGGAGCATCATCTGCCCGACGCCAGCCTCCCCATGCCGGGGGGCAACTCTCTTCCCAAGGAAGGGTGCAAAATGCAGCCCAAGTGCGGGCAGCGATGCTCCCGAGGGAAGGTGGGCCATGCAGGACAAGGTGTACTGAACAGGCGGCCCTCCATGGCCATCTCCTGATTGCAGTGCTCGGTTGGGGCTGCTGGCAGAAGCTACCGTGGAGCCAGGGCTCACCTTGTGGAGCTTCCACATGGCACCCAGGGCCTTGACTTCGTGGCTGGAGTGCTTGCCCTCCTCCAGGCACTGGTAACAGACGGGGCTCTTGCACTGCACACAGTACATGCTGTGGTTCTCCAGCTCGTGGTCGGTGCAGGTGGAGATCTTACGGGGGCTGAGGCGGCGGCTGACGCGGCCCTGGGCCGGCGGCACCAGGCGATGCTTGGCCAGCGGTCCCCGGGGCGGGTGGCACCGCAGGCGGCAGGGATCGCAGTAGAAGACGTCGCACTGCTCGCACATGACGGCCGCCTCCTTGGGCGCCTTCTCGCAGAGCTGGCAGCGCAGGGCCGCCGCCCGGCCTTGCTGGTAACGGTCGATGACGCCCTCCAGCAGGCGGTTGCGGGGGAAACCCCGCAACCCGCGCTCGTCCAGCACCAGGCTGCGGTGGCACTGCGGGCAGGTGAGGCAGGCGTTGCGGGGCGGCGGCGGCGGGGCCAGGGC
>VXBH01004191.1:71575-91001 GCA_013400035.1 Rynchops niger
GATCGCCGCCGGGGGGGCGGGCTGCGCGCTGCGATTGGCTCCGCCGCCTGCCCGTCCGCCCGCCCGCCCGCCGGCGGTGCTGCGGGGAGGGCCGGGGGGGGTCTCTCCGCGCAGGGCTGCGGTGCGGAGCGGCGGGGTTTGGGGTCTGTCCCCGGGTCCTCCCCGTCCCGACTCCCTCCGCCCTGGCTCCCCTTCCCCCGAGGCCCGAGGGGAGCGGTCCCTACCGCCACCGGCTTCTCGCCTTCCTCGCGGGCAGCCCGCGGTGCCCGCAGCAGCCTGCCCCAAGCCCCAGGGGTGCCCCCCAAGATGGCGGCTTCCTCCGGGTCCCTACACCGCGGTGTCCCCAGGCCCACAGCCTGGCCTGAGAGGGGTTTCGGCGGGGCTCGTTGCCGGCAGGAGGAGGCCAGCGGTGCCCCTCTGTGAGCCGCCGGCGTGGCAGGACCCTGTGCTGGGGGTCACCGCAGCAAGAATCGGGTCCCAGCCTGACCCCCAGGGGGGCTGCTGGAGGGAAGGTGGCCCGGGCTCCTTGCAGAAGAGCCCGGTTCGGTGGCCGCAGGATGGTTTGCAGCCTCTCCCCTGCCTGGGTTTTAAGGGGACCCGGAGGGTGAGGCTCCGCTGCAGCCCCCCGAGCCTGGGATGTCCCCGTGGGGTGGCAGGGCGAGGAGGGGGCCTGCGCCTGGCTTGTCAACCGTGCTCGCTCTGAAGGTCGTCTAAGGTCTAAAAGACCCTGGCGACGTGCTGTGCGGCATAGCGCTTCCTTTTCAGCCAATGGGAAAATAAGATTACTTGGAATGTCTCTGCGTTATCTCTCCCCGTGCAGCTGTTTGGGGCTGCCTGTTAGCGCGGGTGCCCTGTGCCTCCCGCGACGGTGTCTTTGGGCATCTCAGGAGAGGAGCCATGATGTGAGAAGCTCGGTATGGGAGCTTGGGGACGGAATGTCCAGCCTGGGGCCCGGGACTGGAGCTCAGAGGGGCTGCAGAGTCTCTGCGAAGCCGCTGCGGGGGCAGCGAGGGACAGAGGAAGGTTGGCTTTTGATCCCGTGTGTGGGGCACGAGGCCCTGGACCCGAGGAAAGAATGAGCCCTTGCCACCATTCACAGGCAGTTACTACGTCTGCAGGGAGACTGGCTTGGGGATCCTGATGCTCTAAGCCGTGGGGTGACACAGAGGGACTGGTGGCAAAGGTGGGGAAACTGAGGCAGGTTCACAGCAACCCCAGTAACTGTAAGGGGTGAGGGCTGGCTGGCCCCTGTGATGGAGGGTTTGGCCAGTCTGGGGCCAAGGGCCAAGACCTGAGCTTAGCTGGAGCTGTGAGACCCTGGGCAGAGGGGTGGGGGAGCCTCCGGTGAGGCTCGTCAGGGCAATTAAATGCCCTCAGAACCCTGACACAGCGTGTGGCAGTCCCCGCTGGTGGGGATGATCTCGCAGCATCCAGGAGAGGCAGTGATTTGCTCAGTGCTGGAAACGTTCAGGCAAAATGGGACAGTCGCCGGTGCTCTCTCCTCTGGCTGCTCCTACGTGCCCATGCAGAGTGCTGGGAAGTGGTGGGGATGCCGCCACCCCAGAAATTGAGGTTATTTTCTGAAATAGTCAAGCCACATAGTGCCCTTGCCACCACTCTCAGGCGCACCAGTTTCCATGGTGGGCAAGTGGCAGAAGCACTGGGGACACCTGGGGGCTGTCTGTCCCCTACTGGAGGATTTGTATGCCCCTGACGCAGGGCTGCCTGCCCCCTTCTTGAGGAACCATTTGGTGGCTGCTGTTGCCAAATGTTATGGTTTGAAGAACCCACAACAATTTATTGCCGTTTAGACAATTATTCTCTCACCCCTCCCCACCCGGGAATGGGAATTGGGAAAAACAAGGAAACCCAAGGGTTGAAATATAAACAGATTTAATAGGATAAGTCTAAATAATGAACACTAATAACGCTAAAGAACCAGTATTGATCCCAATACCAATGTAAAATAGACAAGGACTATACCCAGCCCATTTCACCAGCAGGAAGCTGCACTCCCGGCAGGGACAGCCAATGTGGGACCCTGCGAGTGCTGCGGCTGCGGGAGGAAGGGAAGGGCTCAGGGCTCTGGCACCGGGGCAAGGAGTGCTCAGGATCCCAGACATCAAGGGAGAGAAAAAAAACTCCACAGGAAACTTCATAATTTCTATTGAATGTGCCATTCATGGTGTGAAATAATCCTGTCGGCAGCTTGGGTAAAATGCCCGGGTCTCGCTCCTCCTCATCCCTGCACCTGGCTAAACTCGAAAACACTGAAACCTTGAAAATCCCCCACCAGAGCTGGCTATAAAGTAAATATTTTCACCAACTTGGACACTAAAGTCTTCTAAAAGTGCAGCTTTCCCAAGCATTAGAAGAGAAATTAGTCCTGTGTTGCTTGAACCAGGACGCTGAGCCACGCTGTGCACTTGACTCTTGGGCATATTAAAGGGCTATGGCGCAAGTGGCCACGTGCCAGGGACCTGCCACCACCTGCTGAGTTCATCCCTCTGTGGCGACATGGGTGGCTCCGCAGCCCCTGGGACCGCTGAACCTGAGCTTTGGTGTTGCGTGGGTGAGCACGGGAATGGATAGCGGAGGAGCGGGATCCCGCTGGAGCAGAGCATCGCTTCGTGCACAGCTGTCCATTACCCCACAGCTGGGGTGGGTACGGAAGAGATTCGGGTGGGATTTATCAGGTTGAGCCTTGAAAGATCCAGCCCCTCACAGGTACAGCTTTGGGCGGGGGCACTGAGGGGCTCTTTCCATCCCCAGTGGGGTTTGTGCGGTTCCCAGTACCTGGGAGCGGGTACGATTTCCAGCTCCCACGCTGGTGGGAGAAGGGAGAGAACCCCAGAGCTGAGATGCAGAAGGCAGGCACTGCCATTCCTCAGCCTGATAAGGAGGGACAAGTGATAAGGAGAAAAAGGCCTTTCCGAGCCTGTCTCCCTCCTGCTCCGTGCCGGGGGGAGAGCAGGGTGATTTGTACTTTCCTTTCTGCTTCTCCAGGCTCCTACTGGCTCCAGATCGACCACCCACACCCTGCCTTCCCCTGGGCTCTGCTGAGCTCTCCTCTTCTGCTCCCTTTTGGTATCCGCTCAGAGTTGTTCATTTTTTTCCTGCTCTCATTCCTCTGGCTGCCTTTTTGCCGGAGTAAAACCATCGTTCCTTGTCTGCTCTGCCTCTTGTTTCCCATGGCCATTTTTCCCTCTGGTGGGTAAACAATGCCATTCCTGCTGGAGGGATATGCTGATCATGTAAACAGGCAGAAAGAGGAAAAAGCCCTACGAAGAGGAATGCAGCCAGTGGATGTGGAAGCAACCCTTGGCCATAAACGCTTACCTCTTTTCTTCTTGGCACAGCAGCTTGTGCCTTCGCTTTCATCTCAGCGAGAGGGAAGCATCCCCGTGCTCTGGCTTCATATTATTTACAACTGTCAGACTCGTTACTGCCCTGAGAACTGTGCAGCGTGCAGCTGTGAACCTGCAATAATTACTTGACCCAGCTTCGACATTCATTTGCGGAATGTCGCTGTGATCAGCGATTATGAGTTAAAGGATCAAGAAGTCGTCTTGTTCCAAGCTGGCTCGTGCTTTTCTCATGTGCCTCTTGCCAGGAGCCCCAGCTTTAGAAGTGGCCCCGGCTCCCACCGCGGGAACGTTCCATCTCCGTTTCTGTTGTAACCAGGCTCTGCTCTGGGGGATGCAGAAGACACCGCTGGGCTGAGATAAATTAAAGTCGTTGGGACTCTGTGTAAGCGCTGTCGCATCCCCTTGGTGATTTGTAATAACAAGAAGGGCTGTTATCATGAACACAAATTGCCTGCTCCTGGCCGTTCCCCTCTGCGCCCCGCCAGCCTGAAGGTGTGTTTGCTTTGTCTGCTGGAAACGCAGATTAGAAATCAGGATCAAGCCTGGAGATATCAGCAGGAGCAAGATGGGGCGGTGGGTGATGCTGTTTGCATCACACATCCCCTTCCAAGCTCTGTGCCAGCCACCTCCTTTGGCTCATGGCACGCACCAGCTGTGTTGTGTCACTGAGTTGTTCCTTGAGAAATAAGAATACGGGGAAAGAGAAGATGGGCAGATGTCACAAGGGACCACGAGTCGAGAGAGGAAAAGGGATGGAGAGGATGAGAGCCCCTAGTCGTCCCAGGATGGAGGTAAGGGTTGGTGTAACAACCAGGACCTGCCCAGTGCTGGCAGCTGGAGGGAAGGAACAAGTGTGATGTCCTGGAGTTATCCCAGGGAAGACCAAATCTTCATCACAAACTGGAGCAAAAGATCTGAACCTCAACAATTCTCCATGGAAATGCTGCAATATTTTGTTCTGTGAAATCCCCGTGGGAGGAAGCCGTTGGTGACGGTGACACAAAGGTGGAGGTGGGCAGCTAGGAGCAGGTCCAAGGCTCACCCCAGGGGGACCTGTGGGGGATCCCGGGCTCCTGGACAGGGGGAACACTGCATGTCAGGACACTGCAGGCATGGAGGGCTGTAAATCCTGCTTGGGAGTCAGGGGCTGTTTCTTCCATTTAAAGAACTAAATATTTTCTTCATGTTAATATTACCTTGATGACAAATAGCCTAAATTTCACTTAGTTTGGGCAACAGTGGTTTCTTAAACCTCCACTGCTTTATATTTATGCATGTGTATGTGCAAACACAGGTCTGCTACAAAATTTTCTGCTGAGATCCCCACCAGCAAAAGGATTACAGGGCAGAAGGAAGGCGGGACTCGGGAAATCAATAGCATTCATGCCTTGGGCTGGAGCGAGGAGCAGTGGGACACAAAGCTGAAGGCTGTCTGTCGCTAATTAATCTGCCGGCATCATCCCTGCAACGCCGATCGATCCCCATCCCTGCGGGCAGAGACTGAGCCCGCCTGGATCTCCCCGCAGGTGGGTTGCTGGCAGGGTCTCGGGAAGGTGATTGATTGTCTGGCTCCCACCTTCGCTCCGCCGTCTCCGCACAGGGGTGAGATTTCAAGGGGAGAGGTGGACTGGACAGATGACGGCGCGCCAGCACACAGGCACAAGTGCACAGGTGATGGGTATCCGGGAGGGTGAGTTTGGGTTGATTTATGAGGCCCTGAGCCAAGCTAGAACTAATAAATAAAAGAGAGGAATGATCTGAGACAAAGAGCTCTGCAGTCTCCTTTACTCATCGCACTCCCGTGATGCCTTGAAGGGATAAATAAGAGAGCAGAGGAGGGCTCGGGCCTTCCTTCCAGAGAGGAGGGGGCTGGGAGATGCCTGGGGTGCCCAGGGCCTTCCCAGAGGTGCCCCCATGCTGCTGGAGAGGCCTCGGGTGTCCGACGCAAGCAGATGATCTTTCCACTGCCGTGTGGGAAACCTGCTTCAGGCTTTGGAAACATGGTCTCCTCTCGTGCCTGGAGGTCCCAGGTGTGGTACCTCATCGCTACATGGGGCCCCTCCAGCCCTTTGTGCAGGAACACTTGTGTTCCCCTCTGTCCACTGGGAACCCTGTCCCCTGGAAACATCCCAGCAGGTGCAGTTTAGGATTAGTCGCCTTTTTATGACTTTAAGACATTGGCAGCTCATAATTCATCCCGTGATCAATCAATACACCCTGATCCTCCTTCTCCTCAGTCATTTTGAAGGGATGAGCTCTTGGCTGACAGCAGAAATCCTTGTTTATTAGTCCCTGCAAGCATGCACGACCTTGACATCCATATCCCTGCTGTCATTCTGCCCCCCTGGGTCATTCAGAGTTTCTAACGTACCCTTCTTCTTCTCTCCACTGATGACACCTCCTGGCTTTGTGTTGTTAGCACGTTTGCTGAGCTCACTCTCCTCTGGCTCAAAGACCATCAGCAGAAATGCTAGGTGAGATGTCTAACAGCATCCCAGGGCTCCATCAGCAGCTGCCTCCCAGCAGAGTTTTCAGATCTTCTTACTAGTTATATCATTTGCTCCAAGCACCATTTTAGGTCCACTGAAGCAGCTCCGAAAGTTGAAACCACTTCCCATTTGTTTCCAAGGTTTCTTCTTCGCAAAGAAAAGTGCCCAGTTATTGTGGATGATTGACCTTAATTGAGCGCAGGTGGCACCTTTCCCCATTTTATCTCACTGTCACCAACTCTCCTGAACACGAGGGATCCACTTTGTGCCTGTAGACAAACTGTCCTGGTTTGAAGGTTACACGAAAGTGGAGGTGGATTTTAGTGGCCAGCCCAAACCGTGACAAGAAATCTTCAAGTTTTGGAATGTTTTGATGCCTAGTTCTCAGAACCAATCTCCCCTTGCCCGGCTGGGACAGGTTGCTTTCCATCGCATGGAGCCTGCTGCAGTCTGATGGCCGTTGCCAGCTCTTTTCCTTCACTGCTGGCAGCAAATAGCAGTTTCCTGGGATAGCGGTGCAGTTTCCTGGGACTAGATGGATTCGGGAAGCTAGAGACGAGCTTCCCAACGGTAAAATGGTAAAACGCTGGAAGACAGAATTTTATGTGTTGTGTTGGAGACAGGCAAAGCTGCTGGGAAGGAGCAACTGAGAAGCCTTCTGTACCTAGGTGACGGCACAAGCGCCATCGAATCGCAGAGCTGTTACACCTATTTCAGACAGGCAGCACTCATCAAATCACAGGAGATTCACCCGTTTTTGAGCCTGGGGCTGAACCAGCATCGGGAAGAGACTTTCCACCAACCTCAGTGGGCTCTGAGTCAGGAGCTGCTTGAGTCACAGTCCAAGTCAGCGTCTCACTGCTTCCCTCTCGCCCTTGCTCCCCAAACGACACTCCGGGCTTCTTTGGCTGATGAGTAACTTCTCTAGACTTACTGAGTCTTTCTCTTACTGAGAAAGTTATTCATTGCCACCTGCACAGGGTGGGTCTTAAATAAACCCCTGCTCCGTATGTTCTGCAACCCCTCTGAAGCACCTGTGGAGGTGGCCACGGCCACCGCGTGACGGGGGCTTCCTCTGGGCAGCCGAGTCTTTTTGCTGGGGAGGCCAGGTCCTGAGAAACACTAATGAGAACATTAACAGTGTAACCATTTTAAATATTTAACGATCTTTTCCTTTAACAGACTTTAATTACAATCGCTGAGCACACACTTTCCTTATTAAAACCAGCACTGAAGCGGTAGCACAGTGTAAGGGTAAAAACCCAGAGGCTGAAGAACCGCTGCTGCTCTCTGAGGACTTTTCATCCGCGATGCCAGCAGTTACCGCGGGCATCGGCGAGTGGCTGAGCCCCGGGGTGGCAGTGCCTCTCTGTCACCTCCTGGAAACGTCTTCTGCAAATCGCTTCTGAAAATAAGATGGCAAAATTGCTCCACCAAGTAGCTCCCAGCCTGGCGATGCGCCAGGACCTGGGGATGTCTCACTGCTGCAGGAGGACTGCGAAAGAGAAGCTAAATGCTTAAATGATGCCTCAGAGTGAGATGTATTGCAAAATCTGCAAATCTGAATTTTCTGATTACTCTCAAAGGTGACATCATTTATTTTTAATTTTTTACTGTGGGGAGCTGGTGGAAAATTTCTGATTTTAATCAAGAGAGAGCAGAAGTGGTGGCTAATACATGGGAAGAGCTGAGCTGCAGGTATAAATTGTGATGCTCCTTTGACCACTGCCTTCGCATGCTGCCCACTTACTCGTCTCCCCCGAGATTAATGCCCCACTTCGCCAACCTGTGACTCATTTCGGAGAACAGCAATATTCAACTCATCCCACCAGAGAAATCTGTCCTTCCTCCCACGGGCTGGGTTTGTCATCTTCCTCCTTTCTCTACGGCCCAAAGACTCAGCTGGGGAACATTTAGCGGTGCAGAAGATGTGCTGAAGGTGTGATATTCCCTGCGTCTTCAGCGTTGAAAAGGAATCTCTCTCCCACTGAAATTTATTGGCTTCACAAACAATCCAAAGCTTCTTTAACCATAATAGGGTCCAGCCATGGGGAACCCTAACATGTGGAGCCAATCCGCATGGGGTTTTTTGGCTGTGGTGAACCAATCTGCGTTTGCTTTCTCCAGCAGCGATCCGAGTGATGGAGGTGCATGTGCCGGCACAGCACTCAGAGGCTTGGTGGGTCGTTCAGCTCGCCCCGTCCGACACTGGCACAGCAGGCAAGCCACTGCCGGGAAAAGGGAGGAGAAACCTCAAGCAGGAGACTTGTCCCCAGGAGGCTGGTTTTAGGGGATGTTCCACAAATATAACCTCGCCTCCAGTCTCTTCTGTGCCCTTCACTGCTACCCAGAAGACAGCAGCCAGGCACTTGGGTACACTTGGAGAGGTGACGTAGATGTCACCATAGATAAGGCAGTGGGGATCTAAGGGGGTTTGAGGGTATCACAAGAGAGATGCTGAGGGAAGCAGGAGCCCGTGGCTGTGCCCTCCCCAGCGGGAGCTGCAAGGAGAGGAGACGCGGAAGAACACAAAGGTCTCGGCAAAATGGCCCAGAGCGCATCAGTCTGCACTGGCCAAGGCAGAGGAGGCTCAGGGCAACCCTGAATTTCCTGAGTTCCCAGGCGATGACAGATCCTGGGATGTCTGCAATGAATTCCCACATTTTGCTGGAAAACAACTGGAAGGCTGATGGGGTCGTTTTCTCCCCCAGTAGAATTTAACGCACATACACTCCAGACCGGATTCCCATTAAGCTTCACCCTTGCTTCTCACTGGGGAGATTATCCTCAGCAACTCCCCAACCCCAAACCCCCATCTATGGGGAGGCCGGTGGCAGGGCCAGGTCTGTCCCAACAGTATCCCTCTGTGGTGGCCGATCGGGTGCCTTACATCCCTCTCTTTCTGCTTTGCCTCCCCCCGCCATAGATTGGGCTGTCCCCTACCAGAGGCAGGGGTGAAGCGATCTGCTCCTAACCCCTGCGGATGCAATCCAGGGTCCTTCCTTTGCCTCTGCAGTGCTCCCGCTCTGGAGGTTTTCAAGGAGTTAAATCGCTGTTGCTGGAAGCCAACCCCAGCCGCAGCTCAGCGGGTTCCGCAGCATGGCGAGCTCGCAGCGCCCGGAGGTATTTCATCAAACGGAGCGTGGGAGCGATGCAGTGCCGACGGGCAGTTATTTATCACACACCCCACCCCCCCATCATCTCTGGCTGTGCTAATGGCTGAGAGGCTCAGGAGGGCAGTGAAGGCATTTTGCTTCTTGCTTCCCCATTAGGAGAGCTGTAAAAGCCACCCTTTCACGGTGCACCAGGGTCACGTCCCTGCTGGTGAACTCCCGCGGCTCTGTTCATGGCCCCCGCGGCGCCCGGGGTGTGGAACGGGACCCCAGATATTTTCAAGGTATTCCTGTTTTCAGACAATTCTTGCTTGCTTCGAGCAGAACGCAGCTCATTCATTATGATCTAAACCCCTTCAACCTCTACTAACCTCTGCAGTACAGCCTGCTTCGTTGAGATATCTAAATAAGTAAAATTTGATATGCGAATGAGCGCCTGGCATTAGAGAGGGGCTTCGGGAATAGCTTCCCCATTAAAGAGCCACGTGTGGGCTATTTTCGAGCCTCCTTCCACCCATCGTGGCTTACGGCTGACAATTTTGGGGGAAGCGGTTGCAAAGTTTTTTGGATGTATCAAGTTGGGAGGCCAAAATCCAATGTATAGCTGCGTCGAGTGCAGATTTCTCCTCACTGCCATGGTAACCAAACTAACTAAAAATAAAAAGTATTCCCATAAATGTCAAAACACACCATGCTTCCATGACGTACGGAGTATCTGACCTGAAATCTGCAGTCATTATGTAACGACGTTTAGCATTACAGTAATTACATGGGAAAACTGTCTGCAGGTTAGACGTTTTGCATAACTTTGGTAGTCAATCTGCTTCCCTGTATTCTTTCATATTTATGTTGTTAATGTGATAATTAGATGCTTAGCGTCGCTGTTTAACATCTGCTATGATGTGTTGCACGCGAAGGGAGACCTTGCACTCAGGAAATCGGTGCCGTTTTCCATCTTCTCTAAGCAACCACTAAATAAACCACTATCCGGGGCTTGGCAAAATCTGTAGTTTTGGGAAACCTGCCTATGCAGGTGAGAATGTGACGTGGACTCGGACAACCAGCCTGCGGGGAAGATGCCATGGACATGCAAAGTGTGTTTTAGCTGCTTACTCCCAGATGTGCTGATATTTCGCCAGCTTGTAGCCCACAGGAAGAGGCACCCCTGTCTGGTGGCTCTGTCCAAGGACTCAGATTCATCTCTTCCTAAATCAGACATCTGAAATATGGCAGGGCCTTGGAAAGGGAGCCTGGGGAGACTTGCTCAGATGTAGATGTCTTCATGGAGGATATCTAATGTTAGGTAGGACGAGACAGATGGGCTGATACCCACATGCTGAGTTTTTCTGTTGCTCTAAGTGGCCTTCAGATGAAAGCCACGACTCCAGGACACTCACCCTTCTTTAGAGTCTGCACAAGAGGCTGGGCTTATCTCTGCCAAGGTCAGCAGAAAGTGCCACCATGCCTTGCTGTGGGAGTTTGCCGATGCTCATGCTGCGGTGGCGTTGATCCCACACTACCCTCCACAGAGGAGTCACTGCTTCAAGCTCCTCGGCAAGTCTCCCTCTCCTCCTGCTGCAGATAACGCGGCGTGGGTGTTCCCACCAGCCTGTTGCCATGCAGTGACACACTCAGATGAATCAAGGAGGTGGTGGAAGCGCTGAGATGTGAAGGAAGCAAACTAGGCATGTTCCCAGCCCCGACAGCCCACTCCTCATGAAGACTCACCTCTGGCTGGCAAAATCACATTTTTAATCTCAATTAAAGGGCAACACGGTGAGAGGACGCAGAGAGAAACCAGTGTCCCCTCCCAGGTGGCAGCTGGGCTCAGGGACGATGTGGAGAGAAAATATCTCATGGGGCATCTCACTGGAAGCTGAACTGTGCTCACTGCACCTTCTCTGTGATGCACTGACACTTCTCCCCTGGAAGGTCCTTGCTGTCCTGGCAACGCAGCAGGATCTCACGAGAGAAGAGATGTGTAAACACCTTGCCTGGGGCATCGCTCTGGGCAGACATACCTCAGGGCCTTGTGATGGTAGCCATGAGAGGACGAGAGAATGCCACCTTCCCATCCCCCGAGGTAGGGACCAACTCCTCTCCAAGCAAAAGCCTCCTTCTTCTTTTTTCCCTGGTTATTTTTAAGGGCCATAGGGCACCAGAGTAGATGCAACGTGCATGGCTGGGTGGGAGATGATTTACAGCCCTACAGCCTTACAGCCTTACAGCCCTTACAACATGCCTGTTCTGTCCCCAGGGGCAGGACCAAGGCCACCACGTGCAGAACTGAAGTTTGCTGCAGGTACACTTCTTTGGCATGTTCCCACCCAGCTCTGCCATCCATCCAGTTCATGGGCTGCCCGGGCAGGTGCAGACGACGTTGCAGACTGGACATTTGGAGATGAGGGTCGTGGATGTGGTGGGGGAAATCCTGAGCTGGAGCAGACGTGGGGCTCAGACCACCTTTGCCATGCCAGAGCTAAGAGGCAGCCTCCAGCCTGAACCTCCTAAGGGAGCTTGTGGGAAAGGAGACATCTGGACCATGGGAAGAGGAAGGGGTGGACACCAGGATATTGGTACTCCATGTCTGCTCCACAGTAGGTAACTTCAGGCTCACAAAGAGCCAAGAAGATACCCATGGGTTCACCAGCAGCCAGGTAAGACTGTCTGCTGGCTGAAAGGAGAGCACTGCCCAGACACAGTCCCGTTCCCAGCATGGATGAATTGTAGAGGGCCAGGACCTGCTGGCTCTGAAGCTCTGAAGGCTCTTGCCCATAACTCATGACTCCCCATGATTTTGGCTTTGAGTTTTTAGTGGAGAAACATCGAAGGCTCTTTCCAGGAAAGCAAAAAGGGCATAGTTTGTACCGAGCTTCAGCCTCCCACTTGCCACAACCATACAATTTGAAAGGGCTGCTAAATGTCAGGAAAATTAAAGGTTTGGGGAGTTGTGTTTGTGCCTTAGGGCAGAGCAGTTGGGAGCAGAGAGGTGTGGGGAACAGGACTGGAGAAAATCAACCTACGAAAGAAAAGGAGGAGAATTAAAATGAGTCAGTCTAGTCCTCTTGGACCTGGGAAAAGCCCAGGCGAGGAACAAATCTGCTTTGATGGGTGCTTGCAACCTCTGGACATCCTGGAGCCAGTGGCAAGTGCCAGCTGCCTGGTGTCTGGGGCTCCAGCATGAGGCACAAGGGATTGGGACAGGACAAGGAAATGCTGAAGCATTTTCATACGTAAGAAAGGAAACTTATCTGAATGTATGGGCTGTGCAGCGCCTCTACCTGATCCCCGTGTCCCGTAAGGCTCTGAAAGGCTTTTTTCTCCCCAAGGAGAGGGATGTACTTGTAATGCTGGTCCCAGCTTCCTCCTCCTCCTCCCATGACTGCTCTGCATCCATCCATGACCCATCCCCTCTCCTCTGCATGCCTGAGGTGCTGATGGGCAACTCTATGGCACTGTGTGCTGTTGCTGTCACCTAATGGCTCTGCACACCAGGCGGCACACAACCAGGACTGCAGCTGGCAGCTGCTCAGCTTTTGGTTACTCAGGGTGACCCATGGGACCCAGGAGCTTCCACCAGGTCTGTGTTGGCACTGAGATGCTGTTGGCTTTTTAATTTTTTGAGATCCTTTCTCCCATACCTGTTACTCACTTTTTTTTCCTTTTTTTTTTACGTTCCCCCCCCCCCGTTGCCATAGCAACCTAGATAGATTCTGGTCACGGCTTTGGCCTCCTGGGCTGCAGATGGCCACAGAAACATCAATCAACAAGTGACACACCTCCCTGAGGACCAGCATAGCTGGGGATGTCCCCTGCAGGCAGGGACCTCGCTGGATCCCCAGCAAAGACCAGAGCTCACCCTCCTGGGAGGAGATCCCTCTTCCCTCCTCCCTCTGCCTGTGGCTCCTCCAGGACCGGGCACTGGAAGGCTACGAGGGGTCTATTTTGGGCAATGGCCACCTGGGCCTGAACAAAATCACTTTTCCTCTGCCCTCGCTCCTGCCTTGCTGCTGCCCGGAGGGGCAGCAGGAGCTGGGGCTGTGCACAGTGATTCCACTTTACAGACCCCCATTTAGGTGAGCTGGTTAATAGGGTTCGATCCTGCCCCATACGCTGTCCCTCCCCTCGTCTGCCTCCCCAGACAGCCTCGGCACCCGCAGCCATCACCCCAGGGCTTCCACACACCCAGCACCAGTTGCCGTCTTTCATTCTCCCCAACTCCGCTCTCAGCTCCCCTCTGAGACCAAACCAACCCCTGGGAATTTTTCGAGGGATATTTTCAGGTTGCAGGGATGGAAATCCTGCCTCCAGGTTCCTGTAGCACCCTGCTGGAAGGGTGTGAGATGGCTGCTACTCCGAGGCTGGTGGTCCCTGGTGCGATGTAGCCTTGCTCAGAGACAGAGAGAGAAGGAAAGCTGTGAATCTGCAGACTATTCCCCTCTGAGCTGGGGTTACTTCCTCCCTCCCTCCTCAACATCACCAGCAGCTGCTTCCAGCTCCCCTGGAAGGCAATTCATGTCCATCCCCACCCCCTGGGCAGCTTGTTGGATATCGAAACCACTGGGCAGCTTTAGCCATGGATGGGGAGGAGAATCGCAGAATCACAGAGGTGTGCCCACCCTTCCCGTCCTGTGTTCCTGAATCTGTAGCAACCATGAGCTCCTTCAATATTTGAATCCCACAAGGCTGTGGGTGTTGAGTGTTGCCTTGCCTGTGTGGCAAGGACATGGTGGGTCTTCTCTGGCAAAGCCCAAGGAGAGGGATTGTGTTTGGGAGGCAGTGAGTGATGTCTGAGGGGTCTGGGACTTCCCAGGGCATGTCAGTTGGCATGCTTGTCCTGAAGCCTTTGCCACAAAGCTGAAGTACAGCAGCAAGGACGAGGCTTGGTGACCACCATTTATGTGGGATGGGTGCTCCATGGCATCTTCAGCTGAGGACTGCTGAGATCAGGGAAAATCCCCACTCCAGCTGCTCCCAAGGAGCAGCTCCAGGTTCCGTGGGACTTGGCATGTGGGGAGCCCCAGGTAGACTCGAGGTGTGCAGGGAGACCATCTCTTCCAGGAGACCTTCCCAGACACCATCCATGCTCAGCACAAGCAGGTGCCATTGCTACAAATTTAGCAAGTCTCCAGAGAGTCCTCTTACATGGACTTGTCCACCATCCCCTGCAGCCCTTGGAAATGTTTTGTAGCCAAACACCGTGTGAAGTCTGGGGGATTTCAGAGCCTCCCTGCTGGGCTTGAGAGGTGCCTGCTCATCCCATCAGGCCAGCGGTGTTTCAGATGTGGTCAGGCATGATGAGAAGCCCAGCCTGGACTCAAGATCTGCTCAGTCCAGAGCCCGCAGGCAGGGCTGGATGTCCCAGGACATTCAAGAAAAGGTCCTTGTGAACTTTGCAACATTTCACTTTCACTGGCAGTTTTTACTGCTGGATTCTCCTTAACCTGATATTTTTCTTAACGTTTTAGCTTTTAGTTCTTCCTCAAAAGTGGCTGCCCTGATCTGGCTGAACTTTTCCGAAAAGACAGATAAGAGACCTGTCCTGGGAGATGTCAGCTCTGGCTGCTTGGAGCTTGGGGTGATGCCATAAACGCCTGACAAAGGTCTCTCAGTGGGAAGAGGTGGGCAGCATTTGTGATGGGGGATAATGTTGGCTCCCCCCAGAAAAGAATTTCTGCTCTTCAGTTCTTGGGACCAAATTTAATATTTTCTGTTGATGTATGTGATTTTCAGTGCTCAAATGGACCTTCAGTCTCAAGTTTATTTACATTTTAATAAACCATCTTTGATGGAGAAAACCCTTCTCTATTCATCACCCACAAAAGAAGAGTGAATTGAAAATTATGCAGGAACTTAACGCATCTGAAAGGAAATTGCAGGCTGTGACTTGACTTCACTGAGAAATCTGAAGATCAAATGATCCCATCTGCAACGGACATCAAAAACGAGCAGCATCTGCTTATGCCGAGACTGCAGAAGGGAACGGCTTTCATGAAAGGGTGGTCTTGAATGAAAGGTGCATACATTTAAGAACATAAGACTGTCTATATGTGCTGGACCCTGGGCTGGGATCTTCTCCAGCAGCGGTCAACAGTGAACACGCAGGGGAAAAGTGTAGGGCTGAGCACGGAGTAGTCTTTCTCCAAGCTACCTCCTCTCATGGTTCAGGGACTTGGATCTGAGTTGAGATGTTTTCTTGAAGACCCCGCAGAGGCTGTGGGCTTGGGTGGGATGCGGTGGGGGCTGCAGAAGGAATGGGATGGAGCAGAAAGGCCCCACAGGTTGGTGGGGAGCACAGGAGGGTGTGTGGTGTCCAGTCGTGCTGCAAGGCTCAGCACAAATGGCTTCCATCAGAGCAGCCCGCTTTGCAGGATGAGACCCAGGAGGGATGCTCAGCTGAATGCACAAGAAGTGTCTTCCCAGCTCCCTTTCTCACATAATCCTCTTTGGGGGATGCTGCAGCTACATCTGTGCCCGGGGGTGGAGGTTTGCCGGAGGAGGAGCAGGAGGCGGGCAGACAAAATTACCAAGGCGAAGGCAGTCAGAGAATAGGATCAGAGCATCTGAGATCTTCATTGTCTTCTCTGCTATTGAGCTCAGGAAAATTTAGCACGATCCGAGCAGAGCAAAGCCATCTCTGCAGCTCTGCCATTTGCAGTTGGAAACAGGCTTCCCAAGCTCACTATTTATAGCTGTTTAGCAACTGCTTCACTGAACCTTCGCAATGACATGGGACAATGGGCACGTTGGGGAGTCTTGGCTGTGGTTTCCCAAGCTGATCCAAGGGGATTTAAATCTCTCCAAGTGGTATTGATGGAAGAGGTCTGTGTCAGTCCCGGGCTGGCCTGGGAACATCCAGTGCGCCTGCACAGTCCTGCAGGCAGTGCCAGGCTGGCTTTGCAATCCTTGCAATGCTGTCTGGGTCACCTCCAGGGAGAAGAGGTGGGTGGCAGGGATGTCCCCATGCCTCTGGGTCTCACTTTCCTGCAAGAGGGGAACCCACCTCTGCCCTTTCCAGCCACATCCTGGGGCATGAAATATCCTAACCACAGAAGCATGAGGAACATTAACAGGAAAAATGTATTATGGCTAGGAGGAAAATATCAGCAGAGAGAGGAGGGGAAGGAATGAATCATTTATGGCAGATGTCCCCACAATGCAAATACCACCCGGCTGTGGAAAAAAGTCATGCTAAGGCGAGTCTCACTGCTTATCTAAAGAGTTATAACAGAGCAAAAATGAAAAAGGTTTGTTATATCCCATGGCAGCAAAGAGAGGATGCAAATGCATCCAAAAAGCCTTGAAACTCAAAGCATCCCCAAAGAGTGTTCTGGAGAGCTGGATCAGTGAATACTGCATCTCTGTGCTGCAGAGGCAATCCTGTTGCCCTTGCCTGCCAATGCCACCTCCTGGGGTGCCCACCACACGGTCCGGCTTGCCCAAGGGATGCAGGCAGCCCCTCAAACTCCAAGTGCCACAGCTGCCTGGCGGAGGGATCCATGCCAGCGCGTTGGTGGGGACAAGGTGCTGTCAGGGCACTAAAGTCCCCAGCCAGACTGGGCCATTTGATGCAGGATGCTCCAGGCCACCCCTACCTGGCGCTTCAGGTAGAGGGTTTATGGTTTTGAAAAGGTTAGGGAGGCTTTGCAAGTTGCCCTCATTTTGCCTGTATTTCAAAAATATTTTCCAGGGCCTGGCAAGGCTTCATGGGAAGCCAAGCTCTGCATCAAATGGCTCCTTACAGTGGTTTTCAAAATAAGCCTTTAATATTCAATTTTTAGAATTGTGCTTTAGCCCTGCATAGCCCTGGTGAAGACTTTCTCTCCTGGTGCTCATTGCAGCTGTGTTTCTGCCTTTGTGCTGCAAGAAAGCTGCTTGAGGATGGCATACAATTCATTAATTCTCAATTAATGGCTGTAATTATCTCTCCTTACATAAATAACCAGTTGTAGCATGACACAACCTTACAGTGTCTGTACAAGGTGCCCTGACTCACAAAGGAGTAGCAGGAAATAATATATGCTAAAGGAAAATCTTTATCCAAGTAGGGAATAAATAAGACATTTGCCTTTTAGAAAGAAGATGACTCTAGAAGTAAGAAAACTCTTCCCAAGCATCACTGAGTCATTATATTTATAGGAGAAATTATTTGCCATGGGAAAATTTCAAGCAGCCTTTGGAAGCTTTAATCCACCAGACCCCTCTGGTGCTGGTCTTAATTCTCACACATCATTCTTTCCATCCACATTTGCCCTTCCCCAGGCTGACGGCCTGAGCCAGCCTCTGGGGCAGCTTGGCTGATCACTTCCCCACAATGCCTTTAAAAGTATATGGCAATATACTGCTGGCAAGGAGGGGTGCCCAGGAGAAGGTGCCATCTCCAGAGATGCTCTGAAAGGGCAGCAGGGAAAGCTAGAGCCTGGCAGAAGTCATGGGTGGCCCTTCAGAGCCTGAGGATTTTATAAGTGAAGGGAGGCTCTCGGGGAGCAGTCACCCCTTCCCGATTGATATGGAGCTCCTGCCAAGCTCCCTTCCAAAATGGTCATTGCAGAGGGAAACAATACAACTTCTAAAGGTTTCGAGCACCAGAAGGTGCTTCTTTCCTCTAACACATGGCAGCGAGGGAGTGCAATGCTCTTGGTCCCCCACAGACTCTTGCCAAGCTCCCCGCAACCCCCTCATCGGGCAGGGGCACAAGGGACTGCAGGGCATGGGACATGGGGGCACAAGGGCTGCCAGGTGGTGGGGACATCAGCGTGGTGCTTAGTTGAGGTCTGTACAGGCAGGCTCCGTTGCGTAAGCCAGCTGGGTACCCAAAGATGCACTCCCAAACTGCAACAGATAAAAATATCCAGGGAATACGTGTTACTCTGACTAAAGCACTGCTAAAATAGAAGAGTGCGCAAATCTCTTTTTAGCTGCTCCCTCCCAGCCTCCTGCCTTCTCCCCTGCTGGGCTCTTACCCGCACATCGCAGGTGGGTTGATGTCTCACAGCCCTCATCACTCCCTTTCGCCATGGACATGGTCCCTGCCTGTTACCTGAGTCTGGGTGGGTGCTTTTCTGGCTGGGATGTTGCTTTACACTCACTGGAGAGGGCATAAAGAGTGAGGTTAACATATCATTTTGCTGCAATTAATAAATTAGTTGTAAAAGCTTTTTTTCTTAGAAGCTACTCGGCTTGGGGCAAACTGTGGATGTGCCATTTCCTCAGGTGCTGGTTACGGTCCCCTGGCTCTGGTGCAGACCTGCAATATTTACACTGTAAAATCTTCTCTTGTAGGACATTAAAATAAAATCCCATTTTCTTGATGCCTTTCTGTTTGAAATCCAGTCCTCCAGACCTGCTGCTGATCTGATCTGGCCATTAGTCAAATTCTGCCATCCCTGCACATGGAATCACAGAATGGTTTGAGTGGGAAGGGACCTTTAAAGGCCATCTGGTCCAACCCCCCCCCCCATAAGCAGGGACATCTTCAACTTGATCAACGTGGCCTGGGCTGGAGGAGCATCTGGAGGAGTTTTCCTGCCCAGAACAGACAGACAGACCCCCCTGAGAACATGTAGGCTGTCACCTGAACGCTCCAACAATGCTAACAGGTGTATGCTGCATTGCCCATCCCTGGGCACGTGCCTGTTTCTTGTCCATGTTGTGTGAACCCCTTCTCCATTTTCTTCTAGCAGGTAACTATGACACACAGCTCCCTGTGGCTGTACACCCTCCTGCACGGATGCCTTTGGTGCAAAGCTGCTTCCCAAGGCTGCAGCAGAGCCCTGCGGAGCCCCAGAGGAGCTGGAAACCCAACCCAAATACTATCAGAGCCCCAGTGACACCCATCTGATGGCTCAGATGCTTGAGCTACAAAGTGTGGAATTCCACACCAGTTGCTCATGGGCAACAGGAGGCAGCGCTGGAGAGGAACGTGCCAGAAGAAGGATGGAGGGGAACCGGGCACCTCGCCAGGTTGGGGAAGGGGCCATGCTCTGCTGCCTGCGCGGTGAAAAGGGGTGAGCCACCCTGGCAGGTTAATTCTTTTGTATCCTGCAATAAGTATATGTCACCCTGTCCTTTTGCACGCTTCTGCTGACAACAACAAAACATGCACGCATTGTTAACGGCTGATTAAATTTCATTGGGAGCTGCCACTGCAGGCTGCTAAAATAGAGGCTGCTCTTGATGCTAAGCCAAATGATTTGAGTTTTTCATCTCGGTGATCATGTAAACAAACTGTCAGACATCCAGATGCAGGCATGGAGAAACATCTATGGACAGGAACAGTGACAGGGCTCGACATATATTCATTTACAAATCTGATTGTTGTGAATAAATCAAAGGACAGTTGTTAGAAGGATATTGCCTGGGCCTGTGTTCTGCTATATTAAGATGTGATGAGCGTGCATCTTGGGTCACTGAGCAAAGAGAGATGTGTCTCAGTGGTCACGGAATCACGGAATCT
>VXBH01004198.1:5877-15982 GCA_013400035.1 Rynchops niger
TCCTTTTCTTTTCTTTTTTTTTTTTTTTTCCAAAGAAACACTGCGTCAGCCATAGTGTTGTGTAGTGATTAATTGCACCACCCACTCACCAGTTATATTAATCATGGGTGAGCTCCTTATGGATATTCCGAACGATTTATTCTCCGTGCTGCTCTATTTCAAAATGCCAGCAGAAATTCAGATAGGGTGAACAAAGCTGTGTCCTTGAATACGTTACAGGCCCTAGTGCTTCCTCACAATTGATAGTCTTATTTCTGAAAGTATATTGGTTAATTTGCTTCACCACTACTGAGAGCAGAGAGAGAGACTAAGCAGCTGAGGAGACATATGAGGACAGAGAGTCAAAAAATGTTAGTTCCCTTGTCATGGGATTGGCAGGAGCTCAGGACGCCAGATCATGGTCTGTTGCTCTATCAGGTCACTGAACCCAGTGGTGGCAGCATCTTATAGAATCACAGAATCATAGAATCTTCATGGCTAGACACGACCTTTGAGATCATCGAGTCCAACCATACACACACACACACAAACCCCTACACTCTCTGTCACCAGAGCATGCCCTGAAGTGCCACATCTAGATGTTTCTTAAACACCTCTAGGGATGGGGACTCAACCCCCTCCCTGGGCAGGCTGTTCCAGTGCCTGACCACTCTTTCAGTAAAGTCATTCCTCCTAAGATCTAACCTAAACCTCCCCTGCCGCAGCTTCAGACCATTTCCTCTGGTCCTGTCATTATTCACCTGGGAGAAGAGGCCAACCCCCACCTCTCTACACCCTCCTTTCAGGTGGTTGTAGAGGGCAATGAGGTCTCCTCTCAGCATTCTTCAGCCCTTATCTTCAACAAAAGACCCTTCCCAGAAGAAGAAACCTGTGGGGCACATCGTTTTCTGGCAGTTCAGCCCAGATTGCTGCTGACTGGGGAAACTTGTTAGTATTCAAAGACATCCCTAAAAGAAATGCCCAAAGTCCAAGGTTTTAGGAAAGTCAAACAAAGTAATTAAGCAATGGGCAGAATGTCTCCATTTATGGTACCAGTAAACTTCCCAGTGAGAAGCAAAATGTTGAACAAGTGTGTAGAAAGGGAAGAATCAGAGGCAGTTAAAAGGAAGAGTATGTTGACATGGAGAATACAATAAATATTGACCAGAAATTATTTTCCATCGGTCTACAATTTAAAGAAAAAAAAAATAGGAAAGAGAGGTTACTGTACTGGGTACAGCAAAAAAAGGAACAGAGAACGCTTTTTTATCTTGTGTACATCAAACTCCCTGCAGCAAGTCAGTGTCGCTGCTGCAAGTTTTAAGAAAAAGTGAAGTAATTTTAGCTTCTGCTAACATTTCTGTTGGGAAAGGCCTGGTGTACACAATGCCTTTTGGTATGTCTATATACTTAAGGTAAATTTAAAATTTTTATCCAACCCCCAGAAACATGTCTGTAAAGCAGCAACCTACGATCACGTCCTCCTGTAGCCTTCCCCAGCGCACTGCTTTTCCAGTTTGAGGGGAAGAAGGGAGTTCACCCACCGCGACTCAAGGTATGTCACACATATGATCTCTGATGTCTGCCTGTCCTTGATTCTTCACAGCTCCCACATACCTGCAGCAACACTCCTGAAGCAAATGGCAGAGCGGCGTCTGCCAAATAATAGGATCCAACCTTACATCTGTGCAGTTGCCGCTGCGAGGTGGTCTGACAACCGCCTTCCACTTGTCTGATCAAAACAAGACCATGTCTTCTCCCTGTATCAGTCACCACGGTCCTGTCACCTTTCCACCGATGGCCATTACGGACTTCCACTTCAGTGCAGCGATAAAACCTCCTTTGGCATTTCTTGACTTACACCATGAGCAACACTACCTTTAAAAATCTGGTGCCGATCTAAATTCTGATCAATACTTACTTCTGTATCATCAGAAAAGTAATTGGAGGGTCAGCACATTATTATATTGCTACTGTGACAATTACTGTCATTACTGTAAGCTGGGCTTGCTCCTTAAAGGACGCAACACAGAGTGTCTGATTAGAAAATGACAAGAATAACAAAAAAAAGCAAGCAGCTGACACTGCCTTAGCACCATCATCCCAGAAAAGAGTAAAAGATGATTCTCACTGATCACCATTTAGAATGAGATAAGAGAGAAACCTCACTCACTGCTAATTCAGACCCTTCAGTAGGGCTCAGCTTGTCACAGGGTGTTGCTTTCTTCCCTTTGATAAGGTCAGTTTGCCAAAAAGAACAAAGTGCACATGAGTAACACATTACTCAACCACTTGTATACATACATCTATTTTTCTTACCAGGTCTCACTATTCAGAAAGGTACAGACATGGCATCATGATAAAAAGGGTCATTTAAAAGGCTTCTCAGAGGCTCTGTACTGTGAAGGATTGAATTTTCACTTGAATGCCTACATTTTCACATCTTTTTCTTTACAGGAGTATTCTTTTTGAATGGCAGGCTGCAGTGGGGTGTTTTCTTATGTCACTGACCAGGAATATATAAAATATGAGAGCACATTTGTCCCGGGACAGGACCACAGCTAACTCAGAGGTGCATCATATAGTGCAGAGGTTATACATCCAGCCCTGGCCAGCAGCCTCCTCCAGATCTGCTCAGATGATGCTGCCACAGAGTGGCCAAATTAAGACAATATCTGAAATCATTAGCTCCCAGACACATTCGCGGGACCAACTCTCTTAATCATTGCACTTTCCACACGCTGGCAGAATGCTGACTCTGATCTGGTTTTTTCCCTTCTTATCAGCAAATTTAAGAGTTAAAGGGCAACACTTAAAAGATATCCGCGAGGAATAATTGTGGGCTTGTGTTTGCGCACGCTTCACAACACGGTAAGGTGAAGTAGCTCCTTGGTCCTGTTGGAATATCTACTTGATGTCTGAAAGTACAGGATGTTGCACAGACACAAAAAACATCTAAAAAAAAAAGACTGTATGCATAAATTTAGGAAAACTTGGGATTTTTTTTCCCAGGTATTTTAACTCCTCCAAAAGACAGTACGTTTCAGTGACTTTTACAAAGGTAGGTTTAGTTTCACCTAAAGGGGAGGGACATTTCTTGTTTGATATGGGCATCAGTCAGCATATCTGATGAAAATGGTTGTGTTGTTACAGCAAGTGGTACAACATTTGCTAGTTTCCTGCTGAAACCCTGAAGTCAGTTTGTGTGCAGCAAATCTGACGGAAGATTTACCCAGGTCCCCCAAGACCTCTCGCCCCACTGTTTGCAGTGATGGTGGCTTCACACTCTTCTGCCTTGCAGAGCCCCCCGTGCTGAGCACTGTGGGGGTGCGCAGGGAAGGAAAACCTCGGCATATCATTTGCAGAAAACTTGCATGCCAGTTGAAAAGCGCTTCATCACTGTGAACCTCCACAACCTGATGGAAAGGACCTTTTGAAGGAACGAACCTTTTTCTACCGATTCTGCAGTAGCTGTTGAATGGTGTTCAAGCATCACTGTGAACTAATGTCGCACCACAATATTTACTTTTGTCAAGGTATTCTATATACTTACACTGGGAAATTCTGCAAAAAAAACCCCAAAACTATTGTGATAGTGAAAGCCCAGATTGCATTAGCGTTCATTTTGTGTGTAAAACTCATTTCAGACACATGCCTGCTTGGTTCCCAGCAAAAGAAATTTCTTCCACTATTATCTTAGCCCTATTTTTTCTCATACCCTATTGAAAAACATATAAGTAAAAAGAAGGTGACAAACAGGGTCAAGAAGAGAAGCAGACCTTAACAGAACACAAAATACAAGCACTGCAATTCTGGAAAAAAGAGAAAATTAATATACTACTGCATTTCTAAAATGTTAATAGATAGATGAGTTATTACTTTTTCTTTTATTTGTTCAGGCATTTTTACACTTTTTTCTTCTAACAAACTTCCTCTTCATTAAATTCTTTCTAAGGTGCTTCTGTTTGCTATATGGTAAGGTTTAGAATAATTGCAAAAGAGCATCATAAGTGGAAAATAACTAGAAACTATCTCCTGCTCTATGTCTTTCCTCCCTCCAAGGAAGAAGTCGCCTTTAAATAAAATTCCATAAATGTAATCCCTTACAAATGCCTCGTACAGAGGAGACAGTAGAGGTAAGCAGCAAAATATCTGATGTTGTGAGTGTAAATACACGGTGTTGATTCATCACATGTTAAAAAAGAGGCTTCCTTGGATGCTTTTAATCTCAAGTTCTGATTCTCTGTTGCTTGACGAACTTCAGGAGTATTCCTGGGCAGTATGTTTTCTAATGGATTACACTTCTTCATATTCGTTGTAGCACATTTTTTGCAGTACAATGATTTTGAGAAATCACAGATTGTTCCAGGACGGCTGGGAGGTAGGGTCTGAATGGATCCAAATGGGATGAAGAGCACAAGAATGAGCGTGTTGGGTCAGACTGAAGTTCATGTAAACCACAGAGCATGGCTTGCAGCGGCTCTGGGAGGGACGAGACCAGTCGTAGCGTGACCCTTTCCTCAGCACAGCCGAGCGGTCCCTCCTCA
This sequence comes from Rynchops niger, assembly GCA_013400035.1. Lineage (NCBI taxonomy): Eukaryota > Metazoa > Chordata > Aves > Charadriiformes > Laridae > Rynchops > Rynchops niger. Next base: position 10,404 of record VXBH01004198.1, read on the forward strand.
CCTCCTGGCATCTGGCAGCCACGGGCCTGAGGACTTCCAGACTCAATGCTTCATCTGGGGCTTTGTTGGATCAATCAGTTGTAAATTTATCCAGATACTTTTGACAAATCAGATCGGGGAGGATCGGGGAGTACCTGTGAATTTACACAGTGACATTAAAAAGCTCTTTTGTGTTTTTCACTCATGTCCTAATAATTACTGGCATCCTGGCACTGAACGCTAGTGTCAGTGATAATGTAAATCAAAATGAGCACTCGATCTGGGATGTGACTAACAGTCTTTCACACACAGAGACTTCCTTCCTTCCCTTTAAATGACCTGCTCTCCTCACGTATGTGTAAGATAGCACAAGTGGTTGAAGCCATAGAAAGGGGAAGTTACGCTATGGTGAACACTGATTTTCCTACACATTTCAAGTAATCAACTTCTGAGATTAAATTATTCTGTTACTGTATTTACTTTGGCTGTTTTCCTACAGTTTCAATTTTCTTTCAACATGGTGTTATATTTTACTTATTTGTGAATTCTGCTTGTATTAATTATTGTTCCTTTATAATTCTGTAACTATTTTACTTCTTTTTCCCTCAAAAGAACTAGTACTTTAAAGAATTTCTTTATAAACTCAAGTGAACTGCCTGTTTATCCCCCATCTCCCCTGTTTATCCTTTGCTCCTTGTGTCCTCATTTTGCAGCCAGGTCTGCACTTGACTTCTTTTGAACAGGCTCATTTCAGTTCTTGCTTCTATATACTGTACTTCCCCAACACATTCTTGACGTTAAAGTGGCCAGCCCTCTGTTTTAATGATTTTGTCATTTTCTTAGCTGTGCAGTTGCCCTTCTGCAGGGTGGCTTCCACGAAAAGCAATGAATTTTATGCTTTTTAGCATCTTAATAAACGATGGGCGAATGGTGACATGACAAAGTTTTTCAGTTCTGAGAACATTTTCAGGATATTCAGATCTAATGCTGCTTGCAAAACCTTCTCGCAGAAAGGTGGAGGCAAATCATTGCAAAGTAATGCAAATTGGGTAAAATAGAATTGCAACTGCATGTGTACAGTGATGACTGTCACTTTAAACATTTAGACACAGGAAATGCAGAGCCAAAACAGAAAAAAAATATACACTGAGGTGCTAGGAAAACAATAACTTAAGAAACCAGAAAATACCATCATGCCATGGCTTAAATTTCTGCTGCTCCTATGTCTTGAATATTCTGTGAAGTTCTGATTCTTCCATCTCGAAAAAGATGTAATAGAACTTGCAAAGATATAGAGAAGGGGCAAAAAGTATGATCAGATATGAAGCAGAATCTATATGAAAAGAGATTAAATAGACTAGGCTTCTTGGTTTAGGAAAGAGTACAGAGAAAATGAACATGAGGCTGCAAACTGTGATTGCTTGCAACATGAAAAATAGATGAAGATAACTGTGAGATTCACTTCTATGCGGGCAAAATGAAGCTCATGCTCTGGGCACTAATTTGTTAAAAAAGGGTTTAAAAAAAAAAAAAAAGAAATGATTGAACTAATTCATGGGGGGCAAATTCACTGATGCCTATGAAATGTAGCAGTCCAGATGTACACTCTAAATAAGAATATTCCCTAATTACTGTTTGTAGAGATGATATAACAGGGAGAAGTTCATGCGCACATATGTGACCTTATCTCTTACGCTTTTAATAGTAACTTCAGGTGTTGCTGGTAGTGTCTACCATCATCTGTGCTGAATAATCTTTACAGTGAGTTTGATATGCCCCAGCTAGTACTTTCTACATGCAACTACAATGCAAATATGCAGAATTCTCTATGTTGTGATTCTGTCTGGTATTCTATATGTTTATGGGTTGAGGGTTTTTTTTAGCTGAGAAGCCACAGCTACTGCCATTATCCTCTTTCCTTGCTCTTTGTACGTGCTCCACTTCTGCTTCCTCGCGGCACTGCCAGGCTGATGCAGAAACAAGTTAATTAGCCCAACCTGTTTACTAGCTTGAGCTCTGAGCTGTGTCTCACCTTTAAGGTAATTTTTTGGGGGTGAAGAATCAGTTATAGAAAAGTCTGTCTCACTACAGTTTATGAATTCTGTTTGATTTCGGGGCAGTCTCTCAGCGTATGTATTTCAGACTGGAAAATTTACTTTGAAAGTGGGGCTTGCCTGCCTTTTCTGTTGTTATCGTGACTTTTTACTGCCAGACTGATTTAGTAAGGCAGCTTTGGCAAAACTGTGCTGATCCTCTGCTGTCAGTGAAGCAGGTTTTGGACAGAGCTACCACCCACTCCAGGAGTGATTAGTAACAAGATTGAATAGCATAAGTAACAAAATTAGTTATCTAGGAGTGGCTGGATTAGTGATTCCTGTTGTTCGTGTGTTTCCTAAAAAATACCCACAACAATCTGGAAAGGGAGATGGTGACAAAAAGGAACCAGAGATACCCCATGTGAAAGACAGGAGGGCTCCCTATATGATAGCGATTACTATACCAAAATATAGTGTTTCAAAAGATGCTGCTGAAAAGATATGGATGTCTTGTTTTCACAACAGGTTTATGTTTATTGTGCTAACATAATTGCATTAAAAATGTTCACAAAAAGAAATTATTACTATGAATCTCAGAAGATAGGTTAATAGAAAATCAAATTGACTACAAAATTCAAACTGACCACTGAAGGGTGTTTTCCTCTTTAAGCAGCAAGAATTTAAGGTCTTCCCATATATCTGTGAAGTTAAGACCACAATGATTATCCAGGAAATGCCTACCCAGACAGAAAAATAAACAATTTTGAAGCCTATTGACACAAAAGAGACCTTTCCATTCTTTAGGAAGACAAGATTTACCAGATGAATGATAGTGAAAATTTTGCTATTCGCAAAATGAAGAATCATATATCTGATTTAAACTACATATTGCCACAAAGATGGGATCATCTGCAGATGGCTGAGATTTCAAATTTTGTGGCTTCTACCAACACTAATTCCTGTGACAAAATTAAAAAATTCAGAAAAATAATTCTTAGAAAATTTTGAATGGGAGGAAAAATTATGCTGACACCCCAAATATATTCTTGCAACTTTTTTTTTTTATCATCTCCATACCCAAATAAATTGTATGCCTAAGTATGCTGCTCAATAGTTCATCTCTTAGTGTCAATAGGCTCCTAATTGTTTTACAGATAGCTATATAGATCCCCATAATTTTTATACTCTACTTTGATTCTGTATTTTAATTCATGGCAAAGGCACTTCACTTTAGGGATAAGTCTGTTTTAGGTCTCATAAACAAGAGCACATGTACACTACTGTATCTATACACATGACAAACATCACACCGCATAGCTGAAAAGATTTCTTGCAGTGTTCTTGAGTTGCTGCTTAGCAAAAGTTAAGTCTTCCCGGTTTCTTTCAAGCAGTGGTGACATGATGGGATGGTTCTATTTCAGAGCTACTGCACATTCAGTTGTTGAGAATCAGGTGTTGGCCCGGCTGATTCGCTGTTTTAAATGGGGTCTGACTCAGTGCCCGCGTGTGTCTTGATGCTGTGGATTTCTGCACTGGATTTCCATGTTGGTTTTATTTGTCCCACACGTCGACAAAGGGTTGTGTCATTGTCATGCTTTTTTTTTTTCAAGTGATATAAGCCAGTCTTTTAGAATAGCACACTGTAGCATTTCACTACGTGAAATGAAGGTGTTATTGTCACCTGGTGACTAAACATGCAGTATGAAAGGACAGCGATATGCCAGTGATATGCAAGAGGACTTAAATGTGCCTTTTTCCTGGTACAACATCCCTCCAACCCAGCAGGCTTCCCTGGGAAAATACTGCCCATTATTTTTATTCAGGTCATATGCCTACAGAAGCCCTTATTTGCTCATGACGTGGGGAGAAGCTGAAGAACACAGACATCAAAACTCTAAAACCCTTGCTTGTGGTTGAGTTTAATTCCTATCTTTGCTAGACTTTATAGCATTTTTATCTAGCTCAGTATTTACAACTCATTTTTTGCGCCTGGCAGACAGAACCATATGGATTTATGACCAGAACCAAATTCTGTACAATACAACCAAGAGGAAAAATATACTAATTTTGCAGTCACACAAGTTATTTGAAGATATCTCATGGACATAATGTAGAGATGCTAAATTTCCTCTCAGTACTTTACAGTTACATAGAGACATTCTGAAGGTATTTAATGTGATTTTATTTGCATTACTTATCAAGAATAACCTTTTTAAGCCAGCTACACTGTATGTGCATAAAACTGCAAAAGGTTTAGGAACTCAGACTTCAGTTGTCCTTAAAGAACAGAGGAATTTGTTCTCTTCTGAGCAGGAGACACTCTCTGTCCAAAGTCTTCCCTGTACCACAGAAATTATTTTTAGCCTAAGAAACACGGCAATCATCCATAATAGCCATTTGCCTCAAACATTAATGTCTGCATGAAGACCAGAGGAAAATGGGCATTGCCTCACTTTAGCAAGTGATGTCACACGTGGACTTTCAGAAGGCAGTCCTTCCATGAAGTATTTGCTGTGTTACAGCTATGCACACCACTGTGCAGCACAATTTCTGTGACATTTTTTGACTTTTGCACTTAGTAACTCAAGATCTGGATAATGATACACCTGGAAAATTGTTGATCTAGGTGCAAGACTAAATGCACAAACCCCTTCAGCTTTTTTAGAGTGCTACACATGTTTTTTTCCTGTTCCTTGTAGAAGTGCTTCAGCAAATTACATTGTTGACTGTCCCAATGTCTGCAGAGGAAACATAACTTTCAGTGAGACAATACTGGGTTCAAATCTCTGGATTGCATGATACCATGTGAAAAAAAAATCTTGATTTGAATGTTACTATCTTGCCTCAATAGTTTTCACACTTCTGTTGGCATCCACGTTTCGTATGAGGGTGAGGCTAAGGCGTGCAGATTGACGTAATGTTTAGTTTTCTGTAACAGCTATTAAATAGAAAAAAGGTGGGAGAGCATTTCTTTTTAAAAGTTCCAGTGGGCCCTTTACTTTTCTTTTCTTATACTGTTGTGAGTTCGTCCCTGCTAAAAAACATCTGTCTTGCCTGTGAGCCAAATTCACCTCTGACTGTGGAGACGAGTAGGATGCCCAGGTTTTGAGCCTTTCTCATTCTAAGGTAAAATGGGGTCATGTCTGAAACACGTTTTAATGGGAATCCCAAAAAATAATGTAACTGGAAGTTATCCATAGCCAGAAGCACACAACAAAAGTAAAACCTGCGATTCCCCCCAGAATATTTTCAAAAAAAGCAGTGGGCTTGGTACAGTCAGAGAGAGAAAGGTTTGTTTGAAATGCGTTGAAAAGGATGTAAGTAAAAGAGATGGAGTGATTGAGAGGAAAAGAAAGAAAAAGGGAAGTTCTCAAACCATTCAGGCTGGCAGGTACTCTGTCTTGGTTATCAGATATTTATGATATAAATACATAACAATATCTGCTTCCATATTTCTGTGCTATAAATTACACTCCCTTGGTGTTGGGGTCAGAATTGAATAATAAAACCAGAATGATTAGGATTTGTATAAATGAGTTTTGTTTTTTTTTTTTTTTTTTTAAA
>VXBH01004198.1:15998-42448 GCA_013400035.1 Rynchops niger
TGTACCTGAAGACTAATTGAAATTTAATTTACATCTCTGACTTACTTGACTGCTCACTGCTGGGTGGTAAAAGCTAGATACCAAATAACTTACAGCATTTTTCCCTACACTCATGTAAGTTAACAGACCGGCTTACTGTCACCCCGGGCTAAAAGGGAGAGTAATTCCACCATTCCCACTGGTACAACATTAAGGGGAACGAATCTCATTCTCTTCCCTTTTTTGTAGTTTATCAGATGATTTATTTACAGAGCAGTCTCTATGGCAAGTAAACAGATATATTATTTTTACCCTCTGCAGCCTGCAAATGGATTCTGAACATGAAAAAGAGACAGAGTAAATGTCTTTCCTGGATGTGTGAAAAATTCGACAACAGCCCTGGAAAATAAAGGGAACTGGATTACCAGGCGTTTAGCAAGAGCTGATTTACATACTGGAGTAGATCTTTCATGAATTACACAGAAATGCAAAAGAGAAAGGAGAAAAAAAAGGGGGAGACAAAAAAAAAAAAAAAAAAGGCCTGCAATTGCTCTCTACCACCGTGCATGTTGATGAATCCCTGGCACATGTTAATTAATGCCCCATTGTGTTTGGCAGCTTACCAAGGACTGGGACTGAAGACAGAGGGATCCTTTAGACTAAAAGGGCCTTACAACATATATTGAAAAGGAAAAGATTTGTATTTATAAAAGCTGTGAATATTCATTAGGAAGAAGCCTTTTTGCTGTTAGTGCAATTAACTGACGTGAACTGCCATCTATCACAATATTTTATCACTAGTACAATAAAATCTTATACCCTATAGAGTGAGTATAAAACATTTCTAGTATTAATGTGCCAGTTGGTCAAAAAGAATATTTGAAAAAATCCAGTAATCCTTCTCAGATTCCAGAGTAGGGGAGGGGGAATGATAATGATCATCAGAGTAAAGGGAATTATTTTAAATATTCAGTGAGTATTTGTACACATTTACAAATAAATGCATTTGTTTGGTTGTTTTTTTTTTTTTTTTTTTTGAGTTTCCCATGAACAAATCTGTAGCTGTTCTCAGAAATATCCGGGAAGTAAGGGTTTTTATGGGGGGGCAAAAATATAGGGAAAAAACCACCACTCTTTTCGGGTAATCAATTAGAATTAAATCTACAAAAGAAAACCAATTCAAAGTGAGGTGTTCATTCAGTCTATGACAGAAACTGATGGCGTGACCCCCCTGTTCAGGCAAAATAGAACAACTTATCACTATCAGTATTACAAAGCCAACAGCTCGCAAATGAGCTGCAAGCTAAAGATAATTCACAGAAATTATGGGTTGAATAATTGCCAGCAAAAAATACATCTGTGAAAATTATGATCCATTTTTCGGCATCCCAAAAGGAAGAAAAAAACTGAAGAAAATAAAAAAAATCCATGAAAAACATACCTATTACAAACTATTAATCCACTCTGCTAATATGGTATATATAATAACAGTTATACACTTCAAAGGTCACAGTACTGTGCACTGCGTAGGTCATAAAAACAATTCGGTACTGAATAAGAAACGTGATCATCACAACAATCACGCAATAATTATAATTTTGTAGTTTGCTCTAAGACGTGTTGTGTGGCCACAATACCCAGAAACTGAGCAGACCATGAAGTGCTCAGGTGTTTGGCACTGTCCAGGTGACAGAATTACTTCTTTGCTTTTATTAGACCTCCTTTTTTGCTAGAGTAGTGTCTTAACTCTGCAGATGTAGTCACCAAGGATGGAGCCAGGGCTCCCCTTAGACTCCATCTCCTGCCCTGTGCATGAGACCAGTCTGCATCCCCCATCACCTGGAGAAAGTCAATCACAAGTATATCAGGAGATGCTTAGGCAGGCAGAGAACAGCTGTGGTGGTCCAAGACTGTAACAATAACTTGGGCTCTCTTAGCGAAGATCTTTCCCTCTTCTGGCTGCCAGTCTTTGAGAAACCTTTCTTATGTAGGTTAGAAGTCACAGGTTAATCAAATGTATCTTAATATTAATTTACAGAGCCTAGTAATGGTTTATTTCTACACTAACTTCATAGATTTTATGGAAATGGTAATTTTTTTAGAGAAGAGAGAAAACCAACATTGTATTATATCTTCTATTAAAATAAAAGCCATGTTTTCAGGTGTAATGAGACTTCCAGGAAGAAAAACCACAAAATCTTTCTGAAATCAAACTTAGCAGATAGTATTAGTCCCTAGTGAGAAGGGTCTGAATCATACCCTGTCATCATTTACCTCAACAGAAAAAGTGCAAGTCCTAAATTTCAGGCAAGGAACTCCCTCTACAACAGATGAGAGAAAAAGCTCCATCGCCACACAGTCTTATCATTGGTTTACACTTTTATGAACTTAAATTCAGAGAACAGAGAGGTCTAAAACAACGCTAAACATCTCACTTCAAAATGGTTTCCACTTACTTCCTTCTCAGAATTTAGGAAAAGTTAATTGTTACAACCAACATTTGCTTACATATGACATTCCAAAAGTAGTTTTACAATGTTGATTACTAATGGGAGACACTTTGAGTTCCTTCTTATGCAATATCTTTTCCTTGCTAGCTCTTTTTCTGTATGTACTCCTGATGTCTCTCTATTAACAGAATACACCTTTCCTCTCCCTCTGACTACCAGTAACTTAGTGGTTGTTCACATAACACAATTCTTGTTGACCTATTTAACCTTGAGTTATTTAGTTAGCATATTTATGCCTCCTTTTCCATCTGTGAAATGGGAACAGTATTACTTGCCTAACTCTAAGGACTAGGCAAATAATAATTTTTTTTTTTTTTTTTTTTTTTTTTTTTACGTTATTTGGAGAAGACAGTTCCTCCAGGTAGCCACCCTGTACATCCCTGAACACAGGAATGAAAGGGGAGTCATGAGTGGCACGAAGGTGTAACAGGCCACTTGTCTACAGCCAATTAAGAGATGGAGGGCCTTCATGAATGGTTTTCCAGATACTTAAGATGCCAGCTGCACTTCAAAATCCAGACCATCTGCCATCAAACAGAGGACACATTTCATCCAGATCATGGATTTTTATCCCTACAAACTACTGGTGATGCACTGAAAGTTTGCTAATTAGGTTGTCTCCAATATTGTTAACAATTCGTCTGTTGTCCAGATATTATTTTATGTTACTCATGCTACATATGAGCATCGTTTTGTTTAAAAATATTTTTAGCATATGCTGTAAATTTCAAAAACTCTCAGTTTATTTGCCACATGACCTAAACATAATCTGTGTCATTTATTTTGCAAACTTCTTTGTAAAAAGGCTATCTACACTTTTACGTGCTATTGGTCCCAAATAGCATGTTTCTTTTAAGTTGGCTTGACCTAATTGTTGACAACCTTTCTCATTTTTTATACTAATGATCTGAATGTTGACATATGGATTTTTATTAAAATCGCACTACTGCAAGTAGTTTTCTACTGCTCTCAAAATAAAACTAAGTTCAGTGCTTTTCTGTAATGGAAGTTATTCTTTCGTGGTTAACAAGGCAAAATTTCTCAAAGATGACCAACATTATCTTGTCCACACAGGCAATGATTTTTTGGCAGTGCAAGAGTCAAAAAAGAGCAAAATACATTGCAAGATTAAAAGGAAATCAAGGTGAGAATGACTAGATCTTCTCCCTATTCCTGTACTGTTTTCAACACTTCAGGCATAGGCTTTGCTCCATGAGCAGGATTTACCTTGACTTCAACCACAAAAAAATCCACCTGGAAGCACAGATGCAAGTAAAACATGAGACACCGTGGAGGTGGGTATGGAGGTGGACAAAAGGCAGGAGGTCAAGGAGGAGGCGGGCACACGCAAGACATGATTAATCCTGCCTGACAACAGAACCTGGCCACACAGCTGCCTTCGTGTTGGTGTGATAAGCAAAAATTTAAACAGCATGGAAACGGAGGTGATGACTTCATCTTTCAGTGACTTAGATACTGAGAACTCCTAGTTGTTGACATTATACATTCTTGCCCCATAAAATAAAGCATAGAGCCACATGAAATGCTGTTCAGGTTCACTTGGACACTCCGCTTCTCTTTGAGAGGTGTGATAAAGGCTTTTGTTCCTGCTTTCTAAAGAGAAGCCTAGGACCATAAGCGTTTCTAACACATCCAGACAAAGCAAAAAATTAAATAAATGCAAAGACAAACAGGTTTCTCATCTGCCAGCTTTGCCTACAGCTCTGGGAGGAGGTTCTCCCCAGCACTCAGTGATGGGCAGGCTACGAGCCACCAGCTTCCTCCCAGGCCCCAGACAGGTATTTTTAACTGTCCTTTCCCGACCGACCTCATTCTCTACCATCCTCCCACAGCTTCTCAATAATAATTATGTCCATTATCTCCTCTTCCCCTGAGTTTTCTGATAGTCTGGATGACTTTTTCGAGTAAAAAAAAACCCAAAAAGAAAAATTTTCAGCCAGAAATAGAAACAACGGGGAGATGCCTTTCCATGGTCTCTTCATGTTGATATATTTCTCTTGCAACCTGTACCACTCCTTGCAAATCTCAGACAAGACAGATAGCCTTCAGTCTGGACGTATGTGTATTATTGGTTTGCATCTGACTGAGGAATATAGATCTAAAAGTCTCCAACAGCAAAAGGAAACCCACTCTCCTTTTGACAGCAGATAAGTCTGTATTAACTTGTTTTGCCCGCATATGAGAAGGCAATTAAACAGTCTTAGCTCTGATAGTTCCTGTTTATACCTATTTCTTTTTGGTTTTCACTTTAGCCTCAGATTATTTGATCGTTATTAAATAGCATTTGCATATTCATAAAATAAAAACTAATTAATGTGCAACGTTCTTCTAAAACCAAACACTTTTTTTTTTAGAAAATATCTAATAGATGGGTACAGATGATCTCAAGGAGCTTGGGCTCCTCCACCCACACCCAAGCTGCCTTCTGGCAAGCCAGCCTCCTGGTCATGAGCGTTGTCCAAGCCAATATGCTTGAACTCCAAGGCCTGTCATACTCTAGTAGCACTTCTCCACACTTGCTTAATTTCAATATATATTAATGGATTTGGATGACTGTGGTGACTCTAGATGAGGTCTTAGTATTGCCTTTCATTGCTATATTTGCACTCCCCTCTGGCACTATCTTTCTTCATGGAGCTTAGGGTCACATCTGCCACCCTCGTTCCCTGCATCAGACTGGCAGACCACCGCCATCCCCTTGCCAGCTGGGACAGACACGTCTTCGTCTGCTGTTTCGGGCTGATTAGCCCCACCCTATAGTAGAAATCCTTTTGATTACTCCCTAATCAAGACACCTTTTATCTATTCTTTAAAAAACTCCTCCCATTTTATCTCAAGGCTCAGTAGCTCTCCCTGTGTGGTATTCTGATCCACCTTTGTAGTAATAATGCCTCCTGCCTCTGTGCTGCCAATGCATGTCATCAGCATCGTCAGATTTCTTCTGCCAAGACCCTTCACGGAAATATTCAGTAAGTCCAGCTCCAAGCAAACGCCAGCAAACTTTACCCCAGACTGGTACTTCTAAAATGTCTGTTTTCACACTTCCTTTGAGAAATTTTATACCATTTTCCTTAAACTAATTTCCAGTCTGACGCCGGCAGTCACTTTACCAAAGGTTAGACAGATCCTGCATTTCTACTGTAGACTAATGCCCAGAAAATTAGTTATTGAAGGAGACTTTCATTGTCCACGAACAGTCTAACTCTGCACCCAGGATCGACATGAGAGCTCTGTCTGTCAAGGCATGGAGGAACCACACTGTAACTGTTGGCAGACTACTTCATTGAGCACAGAAAACAAGGTTTTGCTTTATATATGTTTTATCCCACAAGGCATGGGTGCTGGAATAATGGATTATTTCTGCTACTGCATGGTATTTCTACTGCTGTATGAGAATTTACACAGTGTGGTACAACTGGCACTAGGAAATGTTATCAGGTGTCTTGAATCAAAGCTCTAGGATATGAATAACCCTGAGCAGAAGTTATTGCATCATGAGGCTAATGCTTCTTAGAAGCTCTAGACTTACACCACATGCTCTGCAGAGCTGGGATGCACATTTGCAGTGCATCCAGTAAGTCTGGGACAGATTTTTTGCATGTCCATTATAGATTTGACATCCATAGAAGGGCTGGACTCTGCACATGCACCACAGACCCTACCTACCTATGTGAAGTGCACATATCTAGATTTTCTGGTATGCAGTAGCTGGTGTCTCAGCTGACCTCTTGGTTGTCTGGAAGCACTGAGGAAATACGCAAAATACGCAAAATCCTGTAATTCCTACAGAATTGAAGTGCCATGAGGAGTTAAGGGACATAGCCAGGAATCCATGGAAAATTCTTCAAGTGACACTGAGTGGGCTTTCAGACACCATGATCAGGAGCAGTGGTGTGAGAAGACAATCATTCCAGGAATGACACCTTTCCTGTAACACAGGATAAAGGGAAGAGACTCAGGACCTAATTCCACCTTTCTGTCCAGTCTGATTTAGTTACCAAGGAGGTGTTGCACCTAAATGCTGTAATAGGCTAAACAAAAATAAACTCACCAGAAATAACTTTCTCCACAAAACTAGAGAGAAGTAGGAAATTTTTTTTGTCTTAAAGAGTATGTCACCATGGTTCCTGGGGCTGCATTAGGATGACATAATATCACCTTCTGATAAGAATTATATATAATAGTGAAAATCAGGCCCCGTATGACAAGAAAAATGTAATTTTTATTTGCTATTATGACATCAAGAAAATTGGGTTGCTTTTTTTGTAGATGGGATTATGCTAGAGCTCTGGTTAGGACACGCTATTAATAGTGGTATATATTTATAAAAGGACAAAGCTTAAAATGAATGGGTGAAAAGAGAGGAAACTTATTCAGGTTTTTAAAATCTTTTCTGCCAGGTACTTTTCTTTCTAATTATTCCGTGAATGAAAGGGTACTAATTCACCAGGGAAATGGATCTTTGTAAGACACCTTTTAACCAACTTCTTTCTCAATGCTTTAGGATAGATTCTGTCATTCTTGCTAAGTAGGAACAGACTCTGATATGGCAGAAGAAAGGAATCAGTTGCCTCAAATTGCTGGCATTTGAACTTATTCTGAATGGGTATCAATGCCGTGGTGTTTAAATCATTGGCGGATGATTTTACTAGCATCCCTCCCATCCATGCTGGGAAAGGAGCTGAAATAGCCATGGTGACAGGCAGAGAGTTTTACAGGAATAAATGCAGCCTCAGGTGTTTGCATCATGTTTAGTATAGTGACAGTGCTGCTACTGCAATTTCTAACAGCAGTAAAAAACAACTGTAACAAATTATTGAAAGACATTAAGATAAAGGGTGATGAAAAGTTAGGCAAAGCAAAGAAATTCAACTTAAAATCATAGATGAATGGAAGAAATAAAGAAAATGGAAAAATGTACATCTTAGGCAATAGTCTGCTGGAGCAGAGAAGGGTTCTTGAGACATGGCTCTCAGTCAATTTTGGTCAAGACTTAAGTCAAGAGTAAGCTCAGTGAGGAGAATTTCCTCATATTTCATGAGGAATAAAATCCCCAGAGTATAGGTGCTATGGGGGTGCTACACTGCACTGAACCTGCTGCAGAGAGTAACTACAGAATTAACATCCCTACGTCCAGCTTGAAGGCAAGAGTCTCAAGCTCCAGGCTGGACAACATGGGAAGGCAGAGAATGAGTAGCCAGCTGTCTCTAGCCATCACCACAGCATTCTACTTACCTCCTTAAAAATAGAGTTTCCAGACCCAGATGCAGGACATGGAAACAAGACAGCCCTGTCTGGTACCTGAAGGGCTGCAACTGCTCAGGAGCCGAAAGACTGAGCCCTGGCATGGTGAAAAAGGAGAGTGAGAGGTGGGATCGAAGTGCAGTGTGGTATCTCAGTTGGTGGTACAGCAGGTCTGGATGCACCGGGGGTAGCAGATCTGATGGAAATGGGGTCTCTGTGGGCTCAGTGCTGGACTTGCCTGAGAGGTTCCCTGGTGTTAGGGACGTCAGTGGCCAGAGATGACAAATCATGACCAGGGGGAGAAAACATGCAGAGAAGTGTGCCATCCAAGGGACATGTGTGTGCCAGGTATTGACACCAATGGATGGAGAAGGTGATGTGAAGGCTGAGTGCCTGGCTGTGGGGAAGCACCCATGACTGATGGATTGTTGTGCTCTCCCCAGACTGATGATGCAATCCTTTCCTTCAATAAAATTTTCTTTGTTTCAAACAGAGAAGTGCTGTTTAGCAAGAGCACCACAGTGAAAATGCACTCCTTGATATCTGAGCACAGCCCCATTACTGCCATCAACACCTGGCATGAGGGTTTTGTGGGTAAAAGTCAAGGAAGGGTGAGAAAAGATAACTGAGGTTACATAAGGTCAAGTTAAGACATCCAAGTTAAAAAAAAATTAAAAAAAAAATTCCACATGCTCAAACAGATACTGCCTTAGAACAGCTTGGCGTTTTTTCATGAAAATTTCCCATCCCTTTTTCCGAAGCTCCTACATTTAGTTTGTGATCTGACCGTAGTTTATCTAGCGGAAAATGTCACCATGATACTTCAGCAGAATGATGAAGAGAAAACTTCAGATTTACAACAATCTCTTCATCCTTTGGCAATGTTACGCTTAGGGCTTGATTTGGTCACCAAGATGTATGTTTCTAAAGCCATTTGAGAAGGCCTAAGGTATACTGCCTGCCCAGCATTTCAGAAGGGCTTGGCTTTCCACCAGACCCTGTGTCAGGCTTGCCAGGTTTGCATAAAGCGTGAGGCTCTGAGGGCATATTCCCTACTACAAACACAAGTCCTGCAAGTGAATCCTTCATTATTTTTCCTGAAGAAGGTCACAAATTTCACCCAAGCAAAACTTCCAAAAATGTTATCCCAGCTGTTCCAGATGTAAGAACTGAGCCTCTTTGATGGCCTTTTAAACACAGTTCCAAGTAAGTCTTTGCACATCTTCAGGCAGGGTTATAGTTTATTTATAGGTCACTATGACAATTTCTATATGTTTTCCCTGGTAGCACCCAGGGAACCTCATCTTGTGAATGCCTTTGTCATTTATTAAACTTCTGATGCTTCTGGGACTAAGTCTATGAGAACTTAATACAGAAGCTTGCCTGAGTCTAAGTTGATGCACAGGTTTACCCTTTGAATAAACTCACCATTCAAAATTTAAGTTGGTAGGGGCATTAGTGCTGGGAACACTACTGCCAGTGCCTCCTCTAGCTCCCCCTGACACACATAATATTTACATCCCCATTTGCCAGTACTTACTCATCATGGAGGACTCTCAGTGAAGCATAGCCTCCGAAATCAAATGTGCGTTACAGTGTTGGATGGAGGAAGGCCTGTATTCTTTAAAATCTGGATTAAAATTCTGTTAGTGCTCTTTCTCATTCAGTAGCCACAATACCATACTTGCATAAACACTTACTCTAGCTGGTGCTTATGTTTTTCTTGCTGGTAAAGTACCCTGTGATTTTCTCAGACCTGGAACATTTTGTGGCATGTGTTGTTTTAATAAAAAAAGACTGGCAGGTTTTCCAAGTCCCAAATAAACCTGAGATTCTCACCAAATCTCTGTTTTCTTTCCACCTCTGCTATTAAGCTGGTCGTTGGTTCCCATGAGGGTTTTAACTCAAACGCATGGCATCACAAAGACAGGGTCTGATGGCCCCAATCATCATATATTTTGTTATTATGGTGAGAACCTTTTCTCATAAATAGAAGATGGTTTGGAAATTATTTATTTATTAAGCCCTCTGCATGCTAGTACTTTGCTGGACAAGTCCTGTCCCTATGAGTAGGGGTGTTAAATGGGCATATTTTTGTCTTTCTTACTCTGCACTGGTATGTCAATGATTCCGTTTCTATTCCATGCTATCCTCTGATAGAAACACACAAAAAAGTCATAAAAAATGGCTTTTCCTCCCTATCCAGGGTCAGTGACTTTCGATGAATTCCAGTGCACTTGGACGAACTCGCCAGCAAAGGCTTGGTGTTTGCAGGGAACCGCAGAGATCACCTTTGGTAAAAAGGGGGACTTTGTGTTCATGCAAACATAGACTATTTATGAATGTACGGCTTGCAATTTGTGCATGACACGAACCAGAGGAAAGTCTGCAGAATGCTGTGAGGGCAGGAGCCACAAGGCTTCACATAGCTTTAGCAGGAGATAGTGCAGGAGAAATTAAGTGGATTAAGACCTGTTTTGTGTGATAACTTCTGGTTCTGGTCAGTGGTAGGTTTCATATAAAATTCATGCACTAGGGCTGGAGAAGATGTCAAAGGTGCCTGAAGAGCAATGGAAAGGGTGGGATCAATAGTCAACTTAAAACAGTAATCAGATTGTCCTTTCTTGGTGTCCTCAAGGCACCCATGCGCATCAGTAGCTCAATGTGTGCATATTCTTGACAGATATTTCTTGTGTCACCTTAGGGTTTTTTCAGCTTTGGTTTGGCATCTTTCATCACCGTCTATTTTAACATAAATAAATGCGCTTAATCATCCCAAGGCAAATTGATCACTTCCTAAGATACAGAACTTTGGCGAGGTTTGCAGATAGAATATAAATGCTAACAATATGTCAGTCTCTGCAATAAGAGCAATGCAATAAGAGCACTTACAATGTCCAGGACACAGCCCTGCTTGCATCAAAATCCTGTCAGCTAAACAAATAAAGTGAAACTTTAGGAGGGAGAGTTGGAGAAATTAACTGCTGTGGGCTATGGTTAATGAGTGGTTTGACAAGGAGAAAACCATGGTCATGAAAATGTACAAATAGAATGGAAACAGAATTAACACCACAGAAAAAGAATTTGTCCACTTACATTAGAGGCTTATTTCATCCAGAAGTTTATTGACTTTTTGTGGGATCTACTCCCAACCAGCTACTGAAGATCTTCCAAACAGGATCAACGAGATCAATCAAAACATTGGAACTTTGAAGTGTGGCCAGGCTGCTGGGTAAAAGTATGCAAAATATGTCTAAGACTTCATTAAAAATTGTCTGCATGACATCTTCCATAAGATATGCAACACTCTGGCAGCACTGGCTCATTAAGAAAAAAACGCTGTAAATGGTCATTCCCTGAAGAATAGCTGTTGTGCCACATTATGGCCAGCCACAGGGGCATTTTGCTTGTGCCTGTTTTTATGATCCTAAGCAAGACAGTCTCTTGCACAGGAGCACAGTTTGCTTAACGCAGTACTGTTGGTATGTTTAAGAGAGCGCCACTGATACTTTTGCCTATTCAGAGCCTGTTGTCCACCCAGGTGTCCTTCATGGTATTTAATTATCTGGGCTAAGCATTAGAAAATCGTACAACAAGACAAGGCAATTGTCCCTGGGTGATGGGAGGAGGACTATATGGCTCAAGGGACCTTTTTTCTTAATTTTCTGCCTCCTGTGACAGTCTTTTCTGGAAAGAAAATGTGAAAAATTAGACTATACTAAAGGTATTGAAATCAGACACTTTGGAAGGAATTCCTTTGTTCTAATCTCTATCAGTAAAATTCAGGTTAAATCTCCCCTACCTTTTATTTTAGAGCATCAGAGGAGCTGTCTTGTTATTTCTAATCACAGAGTATTCACAGCCTGCACTTGCACTTACATCCAGGGCATATAAAATGTGGAATTGCTGGAGGTAATCATGACCAGGAAAGACCACGATGTTAAGAAAATGCAAACGATACAAAACTTCATGGTGTCTCCCACTGCACATAGTTAGAAGGCAAAAAAATTTCTGTTTTCATGAGTCCTGGTTAAGCTCTGGCAGAAGGATTGGAGTTTTTTGCCTATTTCCAGTTCTTTCAAAGAAAACCAAAATTTTCATAGGTCAGTTGTCAAAGCTGACTCACAATTTAGTTGACATGTTCCACTGATAGCCTTTGGCCAGCTAATTGCCATGGATCTCTTTAGTCTTTTTTTTCTTCTGGACAAGAAATAAACTCTCTCCTATTATCTGCTTCATAGTCACCTTACCTCTAGTATCCTGAAATACACATGTACAGATATATCAGGGAGATAAGATCCAACCAGTTCTTCAAACTGAAGGCAGAATAAGCACAACCTGCATCAGGGGCTGT
Organism: Rynchops niger; assembly: GCA_013400035.1. Lineage (NCBI taxonomy): Eukaryota > Metazoa > Chordata > Aves > Charadriiformes > Laridae > Rynchops > Rynchops niger. The sequence continues at coordinate 28,107 of VXBH01004198.1, forward strand.
TTGATTTGTTTTATCTCAACATGAGTTTCAGTTATGATTTCATATTTTTAAATATAAATAAAAAATAATATGGTATCTAGGGTACATAGGATGTTCCAAAAGAAAATAACTGTGTCTTGAATTTGCTGTCCTGAAAGTATTTTCTCGTTCTTCCTCTGTCATTTTCTCTGCCCTTCACCTTTGTCAATGTTCCACCTACCATCACGTCCCAAGGACATAAGCCTAAGATCTTGTCCTAAGCAATCAATATGAAAAATAGATTTTTGGTTAATGAACTGCAATTGGTCTTGTATGTTATCAGGTGGAGGTTTTCTGTAATTTGGTCACACAAACCTACATTGCTAGAAGGAAAGTCTCAAATAGAATAGAAGTTTTAATTTTCCTAGAGATTAAATGAGAAAATAATTAGATGGGCAGAAATTAGTTTCAAGGAACCTTGGACTTTTAGGACCAAAACATCACAGCATGAAACATCATTCTTAAAAAACAGGCCACTGCACTGGAAGACAAACTGACTGAGTGCATGCAAAGCAAAATTTTCATTTTGATTTGTTCATACCAGCTGAGCCTGCATGAGTAGAAGGTTCAATTGGATGGATGTCTACCTGAATTGTTTAATTTCATCCTTGGCAGGACTTTGGAGAAGACGTTGTGATTCCCCATGAACTTCACCTATCAAGTAATCCGATTTCTTACAAGACACAATCAGAGTCCTAATCACTTGTTATGTCTCACAGATTATGCGCAAGAGTTAACATAAAAATTAGTTTGACCAGACATATAATAACTGTTGATAGACTTTCTTAAAATATTACATGAGAAAGAGACTGCAGCAAGCAGCTACCACCAGAATGGAGTTTAGTGGTACAAAGGTGAAAGGAGCAGGTTTTGAGGAGTGTGAGGGAGCATGCTTTGGGTGTTTCAGAGGCAAAAGGAAGAGTTCAGTTCTTCTTCTTCTCTGGTTCTTATATACATATATATACTTGGAAAATGAGACAGTGCATAGATTATGCGTAGATAATATATGGTGTATGCCTAACTCCGTAGTTCAATATTTGCTTTTGGTTGGCGTGGAAAATCAGGTTCACTGTTAAAAGAAAGATAAACTCTATCACCAACATGTGCAAAAAAGCCTTGTGTTTGTTTTCAGTAATATTATCACCAAGTTTTCATACTGGATTATTAAAGGAATACTTCAAAAGAAGTAAGTCATGTTTTATATTTTTATTTATTTATTATGCTGTAGTTTCTCTACCATATTGTACCACATTAAGTTCAGAGGCAATATGCTCAGAGAAAGAGCATATCAAAGAAAGGGGGAGAAAAAAAATTGACTTGAAGAAACTAAGGTCCAGCTTCTTGCAGAGCCTTATTTCCTAGTTTACATAATGGTTTTAAAAGTCAACCTATTAAGCTGTAAATCATAGCATTCTGTACTTTCTTTAGGAAAAATTAATGGTAGAGATAGGCACATCAGAAGAAGCCATAGTGCAGTTATGTGACCACATTTTAAAAAAATTATGAGTAGGGGTTAGGAGCTGTGACATACAGCTCAAATTTAGTTTGAATGGCGATGAGCACCACTGTGTTGAGCAGTCTATTATACTATGTCCATGTTTGCACAGTTTGACTCATCATGGCTGACAGTGCAGAAACAGGAGTATGTTGATATCTGTGATGTTTTGAATGGTCCCAAAATATAAATTTGCAGGTAAACCTGGGATGAAACGTACACTGCTGGATCCAAACAAACGTTTGTATGGTGGTATACACTGACTTTCCAGTGGTCTGAAAGAAAGAAGCATGAACTTGGCAGTGAGAAGTGGCAATGCAAGGGGTATTATACATAATATTTTCCTTAGCAAAGCTCAGATGCATTGGAAAGACGGGAATTCCAGCATTGCATTCCTTGATATGCTGGTTTTCATCATTTTGGTGCTCCACGTTCATTTTACTGTTACTGGTAATGGTGGCAATGTGGTTCAAAGGCTACCCAAAGAAGGCATCGAAGAAGGTTCATCTGGCTGCATCGTTCAAGTGGCTGAACGTTATGATGACTCCTTTGTCTCTTTTTACAAAAGAGATATCAGACGGGCCATTAAAAATCCTACATACCTCTGTTTTCACCACTGAAGAAGGAAAATGGATGCATTGGTATTTTTAATTTAGGTGTGAGGAAACTGCAGTATAAGATAACAGTTAGACCAGCTTCATAGGAGTGAGAACTTCTGTTGACATTTTTTCAGATGAGAGAGTTGCAGTATTCTCCATGGAGGTGAGACTAGATTTGCTTCACAGGGCCCTGAAACTCCTATATGAAAAGAAATGTCGTTGTGAGCGATTATTAATATATAATTAAATGTCAGGCTACATCTATCTTGTTCATCGTTTTCCCTTGATTTCAAGCTTTAATTTGAGTGGCTCAGAAAAAAAGGAGCAGAGCTGTTTTCTACACAAAAGAGAGAGATATCACAAGGCTGTTTTTGATCTAGTACTGGCAATGTTAGTCAGAAAGCAAAACCCAAAATATCTTTTTCCTGAAGTTTTATTTACAAAGCTGGGCACAACTTTCACCCAGAAGAGAAAAGAAAAAAAAGAGAGAGGGCGAGATCACAAAGGAAATCAGAACATTTAAATCAACCAGAAAACAGCATCTTGAAAACACATCCAGCTAGTGAAATAAGCATGCTTAAAACAGGGGAGATTTCTTGCATGCATTGCCATCTAAGCTATACCTGAATAAACCACCAACACGGCTGGAACAAGAAGGTGATCCCAGCATTAAATTAACATCTTGGGAAGGCTTCAGTAGGGTTCCTACTGGTTATCTCTACTGAGAAGGAGCGTTCAAGACCGTAGACCCAGAGAGCAGTTCAGGCAGGTGGTTGCTCACCCAAGACGACCAGACGTTTGCAAAATTCCCCCACCGACCACTGAGAGTTATACACACAGCTCAAAATAGAGAAAAGGTTTGTGCAATGTTGCAATAAAATTAATCTCCGGTGCTCCTAGGAAAAAAGGTTTAAAGACCAAAGACCAAAGGGATTTTTATTCAGAAAGATAAACATCATCTGTGCTCCAGTAAAAGCTCAGGGTATCTCCCACTCCATGAGCTGATGGAAAGGCAGCAGGGAAAGGGAAAATGGAGAAATACTGTTTTTCAGGTGCTGCCATGGACTACAGTGCCTGTCACGGCCGCTGTGATCTCTTCCCACCTGAAAGGAGATCCATTCAGCAGAATATTTACTATTCACACCCTCATCTTTATAATTAGATATCAAAGCACATAGTTTCACGAGCAGGGAAAGTAATGAAGTATAATTTCCAAAGGATCTTTCCCATATAGTCTGTTGGGACATTAATAGGATCCCTCGCCTTTATCTAAAAGTTAGAAACCTTATGGGAACTTAATATCTTTGATGCATCCGCCTACCTAGCAAGCTTGGCTGAAATTAGCCAAGAAGTTCAAAAGTTATTTGGAGCGGAATAAAATGGAGATGACTAAAGAGAAACAAGCATGTTCTCTTTGATGAGAATTAAATAAACCTTTGTTCTTGAGGCAAACAGATTAAAATCTTTAAGGTTTGAAAGGCATCAACTACTGTTCCATCACCACCGGTACTTGGATCGTGTTCTCCATAGGAAGCTGAAGAAGAGATGAAATACTTGGACGTAGCTCCTTCAGATCGGTTCTGCTGCGTCAGTGCAGTGCTGGTCACTGTCTCCTCATTCAGACTGAAAGCAGAGGACTTCATCTCTGCTGATTGGGAGTTCAGTCTTGGTTTTCTCCTTCTCCCTGTTTTTTTTTTTCCCCCTCCTCCCAATCTCCCAGTCTTATTTATGTGCTGGATTTGCTACAATGCAAAACTTGCTGTCCCCGTAGCTCTAATGCAGCAAGCCTGGGTAACAGCCACTGGGAAGCCAAGCATCTCAGATTTCAGAGCAGAAGGTGGAGAAGCTGATTCACATACAGGTTCGCCACTTAGACGAACTACTTGTTTCAACTGTGCAAGCTACGGGAAAGGTAATACTAATACATGATGACTTTTAGATGTTTATTTTCCATCCACAAATCCCAAGGCACTTTGCACTTCATAATTATTCCTATTTTTAGTGAGGCTACAGAAAGTCAAATTAATTCTTAAAAGACAATCTACCCAGAAAGAAATAGGACTAGACAGAGACCTTAGCACCCAGTTCTTTGCCCATAAATCTGTCTCCTAGATTACAATAAAGAACTGACTCTGACAATTTTTGTCCCTTTGCTGTAAGGTTATTGCATTGTATGGGGGCAGTGACTCAAGCCTGAATATCACTTTTGTACAGTAAAGGATCATCAGAAATGTAAACTTTCATTTCGCCTTGTGCCTTTTTTTTTTTTTAATAAGCAGTCCCTCTATTTTTTAATATGATTTTATTAAAAAAACTCGCAACATCAAGGATGAAAAAGTCACATGTCAATTCTAAATGTCATTGCTTCAAAAGAAGGACTATGCTGGTATTATATGGATACCTAGAAGATCATGAATGGATGAGAATTCATTTAACATATATCTGGCTGCCGGTTTGCTCTGCTTTATCTGAGAGTGGAACCTGGCCTCATTCATTAGAGCACTTTGGAGGAAAGCTAAAATAAGCATTTTTATTTCTGAGCTAGAATGTAGGAGAACACGGGCTTGGTTCTTGCTACAGCACCTGAGATGCTCAGCACTCAAGAGGCAAATCAGAGAAGCATTAGCACTTGAGACTCCGCATTGTCCTGCTGACATCAGTAGGGTTTCTCACAGGGCTAAGTGAAGTATATATTTCAGTGTTGCTACATTAAGATCAAAGCACCTTGAATGACCACTTGGCAGAAGCTGTAAAATGACAGCAGAACTTGTGCTTTGCTTGGGATTGTTTGGTGGTTTTTAATTGGCAAGTGAAATTTTGAGTAGTTCATACATGAGCTAGTGACCAGCTGATCAAAAAGCTACTTCAGACCATCAGTGAAAAAGCACTCTTCTTCCTTTTTGCATAAACCCACATTTATATCTGTGGCATGCGTATTTTGCAGTTCAAGTTTGAATGTGCCTATAAATGCTGACAGGTGTCTCAGATTATAAATTAAAGCAGGAAAATAGAATCTTATTATAAATACATACAGACACATATACATTTTCCCCTAAATATTAGATATCTATATCTATCTGTCTATTTCATAGAATATATGCATATAAAGTATACTTTATATGTCTGTAGCTTTGTGTGCAGGGTATAAATACATATTGTACATAAATGATTTATTATAGAAATATCAATATTTCTAGATTACACTGCATAGTGGGTGAGCTGTCATTAGCCAAAAGGATACACAGCTTTTCAACAAAAGAAGAGAATGAAGCTGCCAGGGTGTTGCAGTGGTTTGGGCTTTTTCATGTGCATGCATGTGTGTGTGTGTGTATGAGTCTTTGTGTGTGTGTGTGTGAGTGTGTGTTTTATTTATTTATTTTTTTAGCATCCATCCCTGCCAATCTATGCATTGCCAGTAGGGAAAATCATATCCATGGCAACCAACCACACCATTCCTACCTACATCAATGACGCCTCCAATCTAAACTGTCAAATATTCTATGCACATCATGTAAAATAGGTCTCTTTTCTTATACCTCCATGCATCTAGTTTCCGTGGCTACATGTTTATGCAAATGAGAATTGTCCTTTTCCTCTCAGGTTGATTGAACACTGCATTTGTTTTGCACCTTGGCAATGCAAAGCCATGCTGTCTTGCCACCTGGTATACCACGTAATTGCAAAAGCTATATTATAATGATAGCTTTCCTTAAATTGGTCAGATAATACCAACCACCTGGCTTGTGAGGAAGACCTGGAGTGTGCTTTGAAAGAAGAACATTAATATGGGGCTGAGTTACACGAATAATGCTTAATTGGCTCTCCAGAGTGTACTAATTTTCAGGTCTGGAAAGCTAGTATTTCATTTGTTCTTTACAGTTAGTGAAAAGGAGAAAACATCCTTCATAAATCCCGAATGAAAAATTAGTCACCATTTTTTGTTGGAAGACCTCAGATTCCAATGAGTACCCTTTTCCTACTTGGCAGGAAAAAAAGAAAGCCCATCAAACGCTGTAGGCTTCTGCTTCACATTTTAACGGACATACAGTGAAATCTTGTTTCCTAGGTCTCCTTTGAATGGTGATTCCTACAATAACCTACAAATAACCTACAATAACCCTACAAAACCAGTGTGGTGAGCAGGTTGAGGGAGGACATTCTGCCCCTCCACTCTGCTCTGGTGAGACACCACTCACAGTGCTGTGTCCAGCTCTGGGGCCACCATCCTAAGAAGGACCTGTTGGTATGGGTCCAGAGGAGGCCAGGAGAGATCAAGAAGAAATTGTTTGCAGTGAGGGTGGTGAGACCCTGGCCCAGGTGGCCCAGAGAAGCTGGGGCTGCCCCATCCCTGGAGGCGTTCAAGGCCAGGTTGTATGGGGCTTGGAGCAACCTGGGCTGGTGGGAGGTGTCCCTGCCCAGGGCAGGGGGGTTGGAATGACATGATCTTTAAGGTCTCTTCCAAATCTAACTGTTCTATGATTCTAAATTCTGCAGCAACACTAACCAGTGGTGCCAAGGTGCCTAACACAGAACATGCACACAGCAGTGCTGAGCCCCTCCAGCATGTCCCCAGCTGTGGTGCCAAGTTAGGAGCAGAAGATACTTCCAGTCTCAGCCACCAGAACCCACAGCAGCCTCCAGAGAGGTGCAAGGCTTTGGCTTTTACTTTTCATGCAAAAAAAAAGTTCTGGATGTCAAGACCTTGACATCGTTACCTGGTAAATAAAAAGTGCTGGACAAAAGATAAAAGGATGTTCTTTTGAAGCTAAGGCCTTTTGGTGGCATTTTTCTTTGATGTGCAAGAATAATTCGGTGCCTAAGACTTTCTTGCATGCCAAGGGCTGTGGGAAGTATGAGCTGGTTGCATAAGTCTGCAACTCAGCAGTGCAATCATCAAAAGCAAAATTGTTCTTGTTGAGAAAAACAACCCCAAAATGTAACTATAGAAAGAGGATTCCATTTGAGACAAATGCTCTCATTTGAACATTAGTGCATAAGTATGCCTACCTTTCACAAAGTTTCAGCTAATCAAAGACAAAAAAGGTGTTTGAAAAAAAAAGTGTGGTCACAAAGCAAATTGCGTATCTTTCTGTAAATTCCTATCCTCTGTCAACTGATATCGCGTCATCACACCTTAACTAGTAAAATGTAGCGCACACAGGGCTGTACAGACAACATATTATCCCTCTAAATTCAGTATAAATTGTACCAGTGAAACAGCACTGGTGCTGTATCCTCCTCTGTGGAATTAAAAAGCTTGTGAGAATACCATTCCACAGACAGCATTGTGTCTGGGATCCTCCAAAGGCATTTGCCAGGAGGAAAATTGTAGCACTGATTTCCAAAACACCCGCTTGTCGCTTGTGAAGGGAGCTTGTGGAATCTGTGAAAGGTCACTGCAGACATTAAAAATTGTGATTTCCCTCTGGCACAGGGAACCCTGAGATGTCAGATATAAAGTGTCCCCACCAGAACTGTCAGCTTCTTTCTAAAGTTTTCAGCCCATCTGCTATTGAATGGAGAGGTGGTGGGAACCCATGCTCTGCTTGTGGCTGCTCTAGGAATGCTCCTAAGGCAGATGCAGAGAAAGACAGGAACGTGATGGAGACAGAAACAACACTTGAATGACAAAAGACCTTCTCTCTCCAGACTAATACTTTAAGCATCATTTCCTGATACACTTACCCAGAGTTTCACACAGAGAGCAGAAAGTCAGAATTAGTATGACCATTTAGCATTTTGAAGGCATGTAGTCCTAAGGCCACCTGTTAGATCAAGCACACTGTCTACACAGATAGCAAACTTCCTTCCTATCTGCATTTGTTTCTTCTCTCAGTTGCTGAATTTTTAAGATTTTAGACAACCATGTCCAAAACAAAGTTTTGAAAGACAATTCAGATACTCTATGGCAAATACTCCAGACTAGGAGCATCTTTAATCATAGAATCACAGAATGGTTAGAGTTGGAAGAGACCTTAAAGATCACCTAGTTCCAACCCCCTGCCCTGGGCAGGGACACCTCCCGCCAGCCCAGGTCGCTCCCAGCCCCATCCAGCCTGGCCTTGAACCCCTCCAGGGATGGGGCAGCCACAGCTTCTCTGGGCAACCTGGGCCAGGGGCTCACCGCCCTCACAGCAAACAATTTCTTCCTAATATCTCATCTAAATCTCCCATCTTTTGGTTTAAAACTGTTCCTCCTCATCCCATCACTGCACTCGCTGATCCAGAGTCCCTCCCCAGCTTCCCTGTAGCCCCTTTAGGGACTGGAAGGTGCTCTAAGGTCTCCCTGGAGCCTTCTCTTCTCCAGGCTGAACAGCCCCAGCTCTCTCAGCCTGTCCTCACAGCAGAGGGGCTCCAGCCCTCGAATCATCTTTGTGGCCTCCTTTGGACCTGCTCCAACAGGTCCATGTCCTTCTTATGTTGGAGCCCCCAGAACTGGACACAGTGTTCCAGGTGGGGTCTCCCCAGAGAGAAGCAGAGAGGCAGAATCTCCCCCCTCGCCCTGCTGGCCACGCTTTCATTGATGCAGCCCAGGATGCAGTTGGCTTTCTGGACTGCCAGCGCACACTGTTGGCTCATGTTGAGCTTCTCGTCAACCAACACCCACAAGTCCTCAGGGCTTCTCACATTCTCCACCCAGCCTGTATTTGTGCATGGCATTGCCCTGATGTGTGGGTGCATTGCAATACCATTTAAATGGATTAAACACAAACAAGGGGCTCAACCAATATTGTGCACTTTTAGAAGGGTAATTTTTGCAACCCTAATGTTTCTAGAACTTTGTTTTTGGGTGGAAGAGGATTTATGAACAATTTGTTAGGCAAACACTTTATTCTAGTCTGACACTTTCAAATAGATTTTAAAGTAAGGAGTATAGAGCAGGATCCTTGTCCCAAGAAGAATAAAGACTAAAGGCATGTAAGTATAAATACCCTGCATACAAATTCAGGAAGTGGGCTTCAGCTATTGAAGTGGAATGCTTTGCAAAGCAAATAGGCTTTTCAGGGTCTTTATAGAGAGTTAGGGGGAAGGGTATCAGTCTGCCAATTTTTCCAGGTGTATGAAAAAACCAGATTTATTTCACCCGAGGTTACCAACATTAACAAGCATTTTTGTCTTTCTTGTCGTTAATGGTGCTACAGCGTCTTTTTTACAGAGTTATTCATTCTGACATGCAAGGCAGTGAGCAGTATGGATTCAAAGTGCAAATCAAAAGGATTTCATAAGAATAAAACTGCATCTGCCTTTGCTGTTACCCACCTGGCAATCCTCACAACCTTTCCCGCGCTATTACTCTCATCACCAAAGGCACACTTTCATACATCACGGCTCCTTATGACTTAGGTCTCTTTGATTACCACTTCTGTTCAAATGAGAGGTGTGTGTGGCTCAGTAAAACCAGCCTGCAATAGGGTGAATGGAAAGGAAGTCTTTTTGCTTATAAATATGTCATACCTGCATAGAACACACAGTCCAAATGAACAGGATCCTACAATCCTCTAGAAGGGTGGACACAAGCTTTAATCACTGGAACCTGGGAGAGGATACCAGGCTAACGTTCTTTGCTGAAATGGATTTTTAAAAATATCTCTAAGGATAAAAGGAAAAGAACCTACATGATATTTTTATTGCTGTGGCAGTCAGGAGTGAGGAGGGTATATTAATAACAGATGATAACTGCTAATAATAGAATCCCTGGTCTCAGTCCTTTGTCACCAGCTGGAGTGTTCCTATAAAAACTGATGATGTCATACTGCTGTGAAATCTATAAGATCAAATGTGTTCACATATTTAGTAAGGCAAATGTAATCATTCATACAGTGCAAAATCAGGAAGCAATCTTGTAAGTGAGTATTGAGTGTAAGATCAAGGTGCTAGTATTAACGAGAAAATGCTCAGGACTATTTTTTCCACCTTCAGCACCAGTGCTCTCAGAAGACAACTGGAAGACGTTTTCCATCAAAAAAATCCCCATTCAAATTATTATTTGTTCATGAGAAAACAATTCGCATACTGCCTGGTCTGGGAGTCTGCATATACTGAAATGTGCTAAATGCAGCCAGAGCTCTGACAAATGCTGTCCTCGTTCTTTTCAGATGCCGTTGCATCACTGACGCTTCTCCAATAGTTTCTCTGTCATCAAAGGATGTTCTGGCATATAGCTAAAGATACTATCAGCCTGGCTTTAAAGAGAGAAGCAAAGTGTCACCAGGCTGCAGAGGTTCACACTAATTTATTTCCCTTCAAATGAAATAATAGAGCAACTCTATTTCTTTGATGACTATACATAATTTGTAGCCAGGGAAAGGAAGATGAAAATGATGTTTAAATAAGTCTAAATCCATGGTGTAGAGCTACACCTGTTATAAATCAAGATATGAGTAAGTGCCAAGTTTCTTGTTTTGAATGAACTTACATACACATTAATATCCCACCTGTAGGCATGCCACGCATATCATCGTCATCATCGCCATAGCCGCCATCATCATCATCATCATCATCATAGCTTTTAACTGTTTTTTTTTTCCTACTGTGGATCTCAGCCTGTTCTTCATATGTCTGTTTACTGAAAGTACGTTCATATTTAAGTGGGAATGCAGTAGGCAGAGCCAAAGCAATTTTCTATAATGCCCTAAAGTCTTTATGGTCTCAGGGAACTGCCTGTGGTACATCCAGTGTATTTGAGCAAGACGCCAAACGCATTTTCTCTCATAGTTTGAATGGAGTGCCTGCACTGGCTGAGTCAATATCAACGGGATTATGTCTTCCAAATCACAAATGTACACTCCTCACTAATACAATAGGTGGCACACTGAAGATGCCAAAAGCCAAATTCCTTGATTACTTCTTGCCAATCGTTACATTGTCGGTTCCAAATCTGGAATTGCAAGGACGCTTACAACTGCAATAAAATTATTCTCCTTTACATAAAGGGCTGTTATATTGTCATAAATTCTAGATGATACCACTCATTTTCTTCATGTTAGTGGAAATGTATCAACACGCAAGCCACTTCTGTTCAGATTTGATCTAAATAGTCACTTTGGTCTGGATTTTTTTTTNTGGATTGCAGCAGATATCCTGAGACTGAGGAACTAGGGAAACCAAACCAAGAGGCAAAACCCTAGCATAATCAATATGTAAACAAATGCAAAATAAGCTCAGTCTATGGCATATTGGTAGTTCAGTCAATTTGACATATGTCTTCCAATCACTTGTGGTTATTTGTCAGTTTTTACAGAGTTGTTATTAATGTCTTTATTGTTTGGTTAATCGAAGTTAGACTCTGTTTTTAGCAGCTCCACCTTGTGTCATTCAGAACTTTCAAATTAATTTGTCTTTGGTGTGAATAATGATATTCCCGCTCTTCGAGGCAAATTGAATAGCAATCAAGTGAACCTTTTAAAACAGTATAATGTTTTGAAGAACCAGCCCTCCCCTTCCCATTATCGTCTTTCTTACTATTCCCACTTCCAAGAAACGGCCTTTTCCTAGACCAACTCATAAAGTTCCTAGTATGTGCCGTGGATAAACATGGTCCTTGTGGGAATCCGATGAGATAAAACGGGGGGACGGACAGGCTGGAAAATCCACAAATCACAGAAAAGAGTTTATGTTTTCCAATCAGCTACACTTATTACTGGTTTTGGCACCTTAATGAAGGTTGGTGTAAGTTTGTACCAGTTTGGCTTGATTATTGGTGAATGACCCTTATTCCACCAACTTCACCCTTCAGTTTTGTCAAAACCTTGGCCAACAATGTTGTTTAAACTCATATCCAGCAGGAATATTCATTAGTTAGCCACACACTTTTATCCCAGGATGTGCTTGTCTAGCTACAATATCCACAGAACTGCAACACGGGCAACAATGATTCTTCAGCAGTCTATTTCTCATTCAAAAAAATGAAACAAACAGTTGAGAGTAGTTCTTAATGACCGATGTCAGCAGTTTCTCTCTCATGATTGCTGAGATGCTAGCTCTTTTCACTGTAACAGTCATCCATCTAAAGCATCACTGATATTCTTATTTCATTTTGTGTTCCTGTTCCTAAATATTTTCAATTTTTTAAACGCTAGCACGAAATCCTGAGCATGTTCACAAATCAAACCTCTATTTTCTTCTTTCTCATGTTTAGTAAACAGTAAATTCAGTTCACCCTTACTCTCATCAAACCTATTTTACTGTTTCTTTTTTCTTACACTTGCAATGTTCCTTGTAAGCGTGTAGATAGCCCAAAATCTTATGATTTTTTGGTTCAAACAGCATATTTTTCTAAGTGTTGTTCCACCTGTTATTTAATAATAATTTAACCTGCACGGATTCCAGCTCTTCATGACTTTCAGATTAGCTATACCTCTTTTTCTTGTCCTTCTAAGCCAGGACATATTTATAAATGCAGTTCATCTACTCAGCCATTTTACAATTCATCACTGATTTCCCCATTCTACCTCATTTATTAATAGATCTATTTATCTAGTGTTTGTACTGACATATTTGAATCCTCTTTGTAATTCCCACAGAATGTTGCATTACTCTGACAACTGACTTTATAAGTGGAATATGGGCTCTCTATGCACGTTCACTAATTCTACATCAAACCTTAAACACAAAATCTGGCCAGCCCTATAGATGAAAATTGCCACTGCTCTGCCACAGGCTGCTGATTTTCAGGACAAAATCAACATTTTTATTAGCCATCCAGGTAAGTGAAACATTTAAGCTTGGCTCACACTGTTTTCCACATCCTCATGGTGTATCATCAACGTAAATTTGCCTCATATTGAGTTGGAGATGGAAATCCCACTGGCTAATGTATGTGAAAGTGTAAATCTAGTTGATAACATCTTAATTTTGGGAGACAGTGCAGGAAGAGAGGAGAATCCGTTTTGATTTTTGGATACTATGTTGATTTCTGAAGTTTAGAAAATGATCATTTTACTTACATAAAAAAACAAATAAACCAGGAGTTAGTGAAACATAATAGACAGATATCTGCTTAAAGCACTTTTTCGACACTATTTGCAGACAATTGCCTTCAGCATGCTATGAATTTATTTTGCTTGTGTTTTTCTTTTTTGTTGACCTTATGTTTACTTTTTGCATTTTATTAAGATTGGGTCTGATTCCCTACCATTTATTAATCTGTTTCAGGACATTTAACCTAACTGACCTGACAGCTTTTTCAAAGAAATATATTCCGTGCACCTGCATGTTCCAAAGGCTGGTGTGGTGTCACCGAAAGACACACATTAAAGCCCAGATTTTGCACTGAGCTGAGATCTTTGGGGGGCCATTTCTGATCTCCCTTACACCATTATAATTCTAATGATGTTAAATTTACCCCAGTGAATCTTGTCCTAAACTTCTAAATATCTAATTTAGCAGAACAGAAAATTTCTGAAATATAGATTTTTTGGTCATACATAATACTGTTCTCCAGAATCAGGACCCGAGCATTATACACTCCATTAAGATCATAAAGGACAACTAGATACACTCTTAAAAATGTATAATGGTAGAAGATTTTCTTAATGTTTGCATTGAAACCTTAAAATCCTAATATCCTACCTAAGTACCAGTCAGAAATAAAGTTTTAATTTGTTTTAAAGTCTGAGCTGCAAAGCCAACAGCTTTGACAATTAAAAATCTCATTAACGAGCCTTCCTTGCAGACCAAATATGGATCTGTGGAGTGGTCATGTTGTTCTAGTTCTCAGAGTGGGTTTTTTCCCCATAATTTTTTAAAATGAATATAAATTCTGGAGGAATGAGAAGCTCTGAAACAAGTCTATTAGACTGTTACTGAAACCCAGCTGAATGTGAACTCTCACCGGTTATCAAAGAGTTTTATGAAATGCCACAAATCAGAATTCAAACACCAGAAAAAATAGGACACTTAATTAGTGGCAGAGAAAATATATTTTCTCCTGCTGACTTAACAGCTCCCCACTTCAGCATGCAACAGAACTAGTCAGTTTTCAAGATGATCTTGATAAATAATTTAAGAGTCTAACAATGTAGAAGGGTTTGGTAAGATGAGACCTAGGGGTTCAGAAGAAGAGAGAAGTTGGTGACTCCAAGTACTGCTTCACTCCTGTTTGAGGGATACTTCAGTTGGTACAATAGAAGGGAATTCAGATGCACTGCCAGGGGAATTGTGCCAGACTCATCCTTTTCATTCTGCAGAATTTTGCTGGAAAATTAGGAAATTTGAACAGGATTGCACAA
>VXBH01004198.1:51722-65158 GCA_013400035.1 Rynchops niger
TAGGTGAGGTACATCAGTTCTTTAAGACCACAGGTGTTATCATCCACCACCAGAGCAAGCCATCCTAATGAACTGATTAATGGACCAAGGAACCATGAGCTTTGCCTTTTTGGTGTTACTTAATCCAAAGAGTGGCTCTGTGGTAGGAGCTCCTTCCAAAGAGGCTCCACATGAACCATGAGAGCCTCCAGTCCTGGTATCCAACATTCCCCAGCCTCAACCTTATCTGTCAGATATTTAAAGACAAAAGATGGAACACAGCTCTTTAAGGCAGCTCTGACCAGCAAAATCTCACGGTTTGTTGCTGCCCATGGAATAACCACAGAAACCAGCTTAACAGATCATTTCATTGACTGCAGGATGATCGGGGTAAAATTAGTCAATCCTGATGAAGGAGTCACCAGAGATATGTGTTTATCTTTCCGACATTATAGTGCCTGTATTTGAAATACCTCCGCTTTCAGAGCATGCCTACTGTCAGAGTATATTAACAACACCCTTAATCACCAGGTTCTCTGTACTTCTGTGCATCTCTCTCTCTCTGGTATTTTTAATATATCTTGCTTCTGCTTTCAACTCATCCACAAAGCTGTCAATTTGTCTGAAATTCTTCTCTCACTCTCTCCTTCTCCATGCACGTCTACATTTCTGATGATATCTGGATAACTCAAATGAAAGGCTGAGCATCCTGTTTTAAAAGTGAGAATATTCAGCGTTGCCCGCCCATTTCGGTACATTTGAAGCAGTTTAAAAACTCGGTCTATTTGTGTGCAGTGCTGTAATGAGGTCTCATGGACAACAAAAAACCCACCACACATACCTCTGAGGAGCCACTCACAACCTCATCTGACACCTCATTTTAGGCTGGGTTCCTGGACTTTTTGTTCCTTTATAAAATTACATCTATTTTCTTCTCACTGTATTTGCCCTGATTTTTTTTAAACATTTCTACTACCAGTCTCACAACTTTTGCCTTTTACATCCTGCCAAAAAAATATCCATGGTATTTAAAGGGAGATGATTTATGGATGAATTATAGCAGATTAGATGAATAATAAGTGAATCCTATCAGATTGACACCATTTCTTTGCTGAAAAGATATTTTAGGTTTTTCCCCAGCCTGCAGGAAACCTACATATGTCTAAAAGGCAGAAGGACAACCAATATGGTAAAATCTATATGGTTCAATGAATCTTTTTTCCTCAACAAGTCTGGGCACAGTGTGACTCTTCTGTTTTGTTTTGGTTTGTTTTGTTTTGTTTTTATTTCTTTTCTTTATCTTTGTTTTCATCCAAGAGGGGAAATCTGCTGGTTGGCATCCCCTTCAGAGGCCATTAGCCAAACATGCAGGTCCCTGTCCCTGCCAATGTCCCTGCTGGTCTCTGCTTCTAGCCCTCCATCGAACCAACGCTGCTGTGAGCTGGGCCTCCGCAACCTACAAGAAAATTTGTTGTTTACCGTTTACTGCCCAGGAAATCAGGGTGGGCCACATCATACGAAATCACCCCTCTTTTCAATCAATCTCAGCACCCCAAAATTCAGGCCACTGTGGTTTTCCCTATTTACTTCTTTGCTCTCTGGAGACCTCCATGAAGTGCGGGGGAAATCACCTTAATTTTTAAAAGTTTACATCTTATTCTGCCTCTCGGATTGGTCTGTTTGCTCGGGACATGTGGCTGGTGTTGGAATAACTGTAATATTTCAGGAGATAGGTTATAATTTCAAACGGAGAATATAGGCTGAGCACAGATGAGATGCTGGAGAATCAAAGATTCTCTTCCTTAGCAATTCACTTGAGTAATATAGGTCTGGATTCTGAAGGTGCTGGCATTGGTTTCAAGTATTTAACGCTGTTTGGGATTCGGTCCATAAAGAGAGAATAAATAGGTAGATAGGCAGAGTTATTTTTTAGACCTATCTCCCAGGCATCATCTGTCCTTTACAGAATCCAGCAGGCTAAATAGCAGTGTCGATAGAAGAACAGCTTTTTATTCTCTAAACTAGGAGAAACTCCCCAGATTACCGTCAAACATCAATGAATATATTTTCTCCTCAGATTCAACAATCTCTTTTTAAAATCTGTGAGAAAAGCTACAAAATTATTTTGAAGCTATGTCCTAAGGCACACACGTGACAGCACAGCTTAATTATTTAATACAGATGTGTTTAAAAGCTTGACATTGGATTATATTTTTGTTAACTTGCCTTCAGAAGAGGTGCACATATGTGATTTTTCCTTTCCTCCCTAATATTTTGAGTTTTGCACCTGGAAGTTGATCTCTTTGCCCTAACAATCTCAATTTCCCTGAAAACATTCGTTGGTTTCTTCTCTCCCCCGATGTCTATGCTGAAGATTGAAATACTCTAGCTTTTCTTAGCGTATTCATCCCTTGTACATGGAATTTTTACCTGAATTCAGCTACAGCAAATAAACCACAAACATTAATTAAATAATTAATATTGACATTAAACTTCTTCATTCTTCAGCCTTCCATGCTGCAAGGAGAGCAATGGGAACTGCCATGCCGAGGAGGCAATACTGTATTTTAGTGTTATTTTTGAGATTTTTTTGTTTGTTTCTTGTCAATAAACTTGTGATAAGAACACTTAAGTCACTTCCCTTGCTGAAAAATCATGAGGAGACTGTGTGAGAAAGTTAATATTCTGAAGTACACAGGTCATGCTGAATTCTAAAGCTAAACGTTACAATAAAGGTAAAGCAAAAATATTTCTACTAAATATTTTTTATGGGCTTGTTATTTGTTTTCTTTTCATTTATGGTATTGTGAATAAAGAGATTGGTAAATCTGTATTGTACTTCCCTTTATTGTATAAAATGTGGACTCCAACAACATTATGCAAAGAGGAATTATTGACATATTTCAGTTTGTTAAAAAAGAAGCCATATAAATAAATAGATAAACAAAATCATGGTGGCAAGGAGAATTGTTAATGATGTGATGTCAGTGCTTATGTACTGATTTAGTGCCTGGCACATCATGTTCTGTACATCTCCAATGATGCATTTTAGACATAATTTTTGAGTGTAATGCAGTACAATTACACTACAAATCCAAAAAATAACAACATTTGGGAAAAAATCTGTTACCATTTGGAACACATAGCAAATGATGCCATAAACTTATAAGGCTACTTAGGAATCAGGTTTTTTTGGAGTGCTTTAGGTGAATAAATGCAATGTTGCATGTGCCACACTTGCAGTTTTTACTGTATGAGCAGATTTCTATTATTGCCGAGTGCTCGGGAAGCAGATAGTCCTAAGTTCTTGGACAGTGCACACTACCTGCTGTTTACTCTCTTTCACACATCAGCATAGGACCTTAATTAAAATTTATTTGGTGATCTATCCGCTATGGAAATACCTGGACTTAGTGCACTCATATCACAATGGGGCCCAATCCTCCTTCCAGCGAGATTAACTCTGCGAGATCTCCTGGGTCTGGCACTAGGTCCTATGTAGCAACAAAGTCATTACTTACGACTAAGAAGTCACCACTCATTACTGAAGAAGTTACCAGCTTACAATGAATAAACTGGACCCTGTCAAAACTGGAAAATGATTCACGTAATCCTGAACTAAAATGATGATAACACTTAGCCATGATGCAGCTCTACACATCCCTGAAGTGATGAATGAAGATGAATTAATTGCTCCTTCCAAAACCCTATGAGGAGAAGCCTGTGAGAAAGCCACTGAAGGGTCATCAGGGTGGAGGAAAACTGGAAGATCCTTCTACAGAAATCTTCCTGTGGGGACACCTTGAGCTGGAAGGATGATATTTCTCCCTGGAGAAGGGCGAGGATGGTGCCTGAGAATGTGGGGGAACACCCTTTTTCCCTCCAGCCCCATGTCTGTACCAGTGCCCACTGGTACCTGGGACCGAGTTATAAGACGTATTATCTTTCCTGAATAATTCCTGAAGGGCCAGAGAGCAGCAGGCAGTCTATGGTGACAATTCCTCTGAACCCATCCCTCCATTTCTTTTCCCAGGAAAATGAAATCAATAGGACAACTGGTTCCCTTTTCTGTGACATAAAGACACAACCATGAGTACAATTAAGCCCCACCAGAGGTGTTTAGTGATGAAAACTAAATGATGAGCAGGTCTCCCCGTCACGATCACTGGGAGAGGAGAGCACAGGCACTGAAATGACTTCTCCAACCTTTTCAGGCAAACCATAGCCAAGCCAAGAAAGAAAAACTGCACTTGCTAAATTGAAATTCTTCTGCTGCATTGGCTCAGACTCACCCCAGCACATCTCTGTTTGACTGCCTGATAAAACATAAAGCTGAGTCTAATGGTGTTTTTAAACGCTTTTTGAAAATTACACTTGAAAGACACCTCCTCCAGTATTTTTCCCCCTCCTCAACCTTCAAACCAGAAAAAGAACAAGAGCCATGAGATAAAATCCCAAACCAAAACAAAATACGTGACCTGAAAATATCTGTAGATGCTTTCTAAAGTTTGAACTGTTCTCTCTTTTCCTACTGTAGAAAACATGTCTATTCCACAAGTGTAAAAATTGATTGTACAGAACCCAGGGCTATTAGCCTTTTGTTCCTGTAGCATCATGCCAACACATATTTGAAATATTTTTTTTTTCTAATATGCTCTGCTTTGCTCCTGAGAACAATAATAACCCAAGCATCTGATATTTAAAGAAACAATAATTCTATGGGTCTGATCCACATTGCAGTTCTGGATATGCTAACAACTCATTCATTATGTAAAAATGCTTTTTTTCATTATGGCTATTTTTCTAATTTTAATAATATGTCAGCACCTCAATTCTAAATCCTGATTACCAGTGGTTTGCAGCAAAACATCTTCAAAAATACCAAGATTTTTGATGTTGACAGAGAGAAGAATTTGCGGAAGGCTAAATGGATATAAATACATGAAGGCAGGCAGTCTAGTGTGGGTAAATGGTTGGGCAAAAACCTCTTTGCTGGGTGTAAGCACAGTTTTGCTTTTGGGGAATGCATAAAGGTGAAATAAATTCGAGCTGCACAAATTGCAAGTCTGTGGTTTGTACCAGGGGCTATATAGTGACACATCCAAAGTAACTATCCATGGGATTTTTCTTTTATCACTAGGAAAACTGTGAAAGATTGATTTTCTTCTTTCTTTCCTCAAGGTACGTCAGCAATACCACCACTGATGCCAATGGTGTTACACCAGTGTAAAATTGAGGTGAGAGAGAGATGAATCCGCATCCTAATCTATTGCTTCATGTCAAGATATTATTTTCCTTTTAGGGCTCAGTCCTACAGTTCCCCAGCACAGCAACTGAAACCAGTGGTACTGTGCCTGGCTAAAGGTTACTCGCAACAAAAAATGCAAAAGAGTTTGTTTCTTTGACTTTTTAAAAATTTATACAGAAAACCCACAAGCCTGTTTTCTCCCTTTTTGTCCCCACAACTTTTTCCAGTACCAGAAATACAGGCTTTGTTGCACGCTGTGGTCAGCCTGGAGAAGCAGGAGTACACCATCACAAGGATGGCAGGAGCAAAGAAGGTGGAAGCGGGAACATTTATATTCAGATTCCCTTCTCCTTTTTCTGCCCTTTCAATTAAAAACCTACAAAACAGCTGGATTAAAATACACACATTGCTCGCCCACCCTGACAGGCAATTAAGGATGAATTAAGTTCAAAGTTCATGCTCCAATCATAGTTATTAAAGATATCCTTCCCGTAATTATTTATTTCCCTTAGGGAAAAAAAAAGAATACCAGCAAGATCTATGAAACCAGGCACTGTTTTATTTCTGATCCCACTTGCACAAAACAGACAAATCCCACTCTCACCAGATAGGGTGGTTTCATTTCAAATGTGAAAAGAAAATTGCTGTATTTTTAAGAGTGGCAATGGGTATTTCGGAGATGCTCGGCCGAGCCCGGGCGCATGCAGGAGGGACAGCAGTCATGGTTATCTCCAAGCACACGGCGTGGAGGGCTGGATTTCTGACTTTCATATCATCCTTTCTCGGAGAAGACACCAAAGCATTTCCCACCACATACCTCCTTATGGACAACTATGGTGTGCTCGTCACCCCCTTTTGTTTTCCCTCCAGAAGATGCCTCAGGCAGCGTCTCCCTTCCCCTCCGCTGAGCCAACAAGGACATTCTCTGCTGTTCAGAAATGACTGACAAAGGCCAAGTCCTGAAGTCTTTCCTACGTGTAAAATCCCCACACTGCCTCTAGAAATTTCACCTAAGCAGCTTTGGCAACAGTCAGAGGTGAAAAACTGTCATCAGGATATTAATGAGCTATTTTCTTTTCACTGTGAAAAAGGCCAGACATCGAGGAAGGGCTTAGCATAGAATAAGGTCCTGCATCCTATAACCATCTGGGAATAATGTATTTATTAATACAGGTATCCTTCATGCCATTTCTTTGATAAGTCTTCTATTTCTAGGGTAAGGATTTTCTTTTAAAACTGCCAGCCCTACGATCCCGATAGTGTGTTAAAGGTTGCCTGGTGTTTATTGTACCTGTAAACGTTTAATGACTGATGATTAAATCCACAGTGAACTTATTAAAACCTGAAAGATTTAATTAAATGTACTTGGCAGGAGATGTAAATTTAAAATTAGTTTTAATAATTCTGCATGAAATGTAACATCTCTTGAATAGGTGCATCTAATCATGAGAGAGTTTTGGTTTTTTTCTCCTATTTTTCAATCTTAAGTTTTAACCCACTTTCCTGTTTCCCCTTCAAAATGATTTAAGGGGGAAAAGTAGAACAAAAATTGACAAACAGGTCAAATAATAAAACATGCTCCTGGCAGGACCCGTGGTAGGAATCCTAAAAATATTCCTTTAATGCCACTTAAGAAATAGCAGCAATATTTGTTTGAAGAAATAACATTCCCCCACATGAGAAAACTAGCAACTAAACCAAACAAGGCATTTTCCCTTTTTAGTTTGTTCCCCCAGGTTTTGGCTTGCTCTAGATTCACAGGAATAGTTGATACCAGCAGTGGAAACACAGTCTTTATTCAGTATCTTCTCATTAGAGATACTACATGGTGGAAAACACATCAGCTTTCATCGTCTGTATCGCATTACTCCAGCTTGCCTGGAGTCAACGTAATGTGTAATTTTAGTAATGCGGCATCGTTAAAATCCACCCGTTTCAGGTTTAGAGGTTCTACCTACATTCTGAAGCCATGGACAAATCAGTACCTCCTCGTTATCGTGCACGAAACACACCCATTATTATATTTGATTCAGTTTAACACATAGATGCTCTGATTACGCATAGCATTTAATGCGACTTTTACCAAAACTCTATTCTATATCATGCTTCTGTCTTATTGATTTTCCTTTTCCGTTTGGCCATCTTTGGTGCTCACATACGTTATATTTTGCCTGGGACACTGACTCCCCCGAGGGCCAGCATGCCTACCAGCTTCTAGATCGGAACGCTTTGGAGCAAGCAAGTTTTAGATGTGATTATTTTATACCCTAACGGCTTACTTCAAGACACTAACAAAAGCCGAATACTAAGCTAAGAATAAGAACGATGCTAATTTTCTGCAGTAATTTAAATACATAAACTAGCTTTGACTCTCTATACCTTGTTTCCCAAGCGCTGAGTCCTCAATTAACTCTTTCCTAATCACCTTTCCTCAGTCGAGGAAAAGGTATCCCTTCCTCCCGTTCTCCTCCTCAAATGACATTTTACATAGCAGAAAAATCAAAACAGCATTATAAATAACTTATTTACTGTGTAATAATTCCTTTTCCAGATCGCATCCCTGTTTAAACGGAGGCGAGTGGAGAGATTTCCAGCATGCGAATGGGGGGGTGCACGTTGCATACCAACACTGTGGCTTCTTATTTACATGTTGCTCATGTTTATGCAAGTTAAAGACAAATACAGCTGCTGATGCCTTCCCCAGCAACCCCAGGCACTGGCCAAGCTACAAAAAGCAGCCACAATCAAGCTCATAACAAAATTTCCATGGAAGGCGAGAAGCATTAATAGCCGGGAGGGTGTGATGGGAGATCCGTGAGATTTTCTTTGAAAAAATAGCCAATGTTTTCAAAAAACAAATACCGTATGTTCATTTCAGCTTCTTCAGTGGCTTTCATGTTATAGGAATATTTGCTGGTGATGAAAACGCTGTGGAGCCAATCAAACTGCACTGCTATACAGCCCGTCACGCTCGGAGCCTGGTGTTTAAAATAACACTTATGCATTATTCATTAAGAGTTGATGTTTATGCAAATTGCAGAGGCATGTGCCCACCTGGCCATCATGGGTTAATAACAACAACAACAATGATGATGATGATAATAAAAAAAAGAAATACAGGCGCAGCCTCTCCCCAAGCAAAATATCAATCTTTGAGCCATCCCCAGAATCTATATATAATCAACGATAATGCTCCTTCATTAAATGCATCCAAGAATTGCAATCCTTACCTGGTTAGCTCTGTAGGACCCTCAGATTTTCTGGATGAAATAACTGACTGTGCATGCAACCAATAAAACTAAACTGAAAAGCTGATTACGGGCACTTACTTAATGCAAAGCCACTCACTGAATATTCATATGGTGCCTGTGCTTATGCAAATTAAAGCAAAAGAAAGCCCAAGGGGATTGGTTGCCATAGCCCACAAACACTGTGAACAGCAGAAAAATAGAGAATAGTGACAAATAAATCTGGGAAGGAGAGCAAGGAGTATAGTAAAATATTAAAAGACTTACATGAATCACAGTTTTTAAGAGCTTTATCTAATCATACCATTTTTAGGTCTATCAGGTATTTCTCTACAATGTACGAATCTGTAATTATCATCATCGTACAAGAGAGTATCACTAATGTTTGTCGGCTTTATTTATTCTGTAACTGTGTAAGCAGAGTCCTTAAGCATATCAAGCAGGTGAAAAAATAATTACAACAAAAATTATATTTTAATACATTAGGAACAAAACCCATAGGTTTGTGTTACACTTTATTAAGTCTTTCATTTGAGGCTGCCTTCTCAAGCGAAAGGTTAGAGAAAAGCAGAGTGTGCCAGTGGGAGCCCGCAAAAAATTAAATTTAGCTCCTTGCTATCTTAGATGTGTAGCTGCTTCATTCCAGATGCAGGCTCGCATGTGATATAGCTAATATTATTGTTGCACTGAGCTTTTTCTCAGTCTGAAGAAATTTTGAAAAGACCATGCTTTTTTTACAACTAAAAATTAAAATACACGTGAAATTTATATAAAATGCTACTTCTCAAATCAGGTTCAAATATACCAACTCAAGTTCTTAATATGGTAATCAGTAAAACTGATAATGCTTTTTTACAATGAGATATTTTAATATCTGAAAGATATAGTATATCAGTATTGCCATTTCCCTGATAAGCAGGAATATATATAAATATATAGAAATCCTACTCTTCTGCAGTATATTACATTGTACCCTTTCCCATTTATTTCTATCAACAAATTACACTTTCAGGAGAGCTTCCCATTTGTAGATAAACGTGCATAAATAGTGCCATTCTTATTCAAGTTTTAAGATGGATCAGATGAAACCATCTCATATAAGATATTTGAATTATGGATCAATAAGTACATCTGGCTTTTAAGTTTTCTGTGATTTCCACTGATATCTATTGGCTGCTGTAGTGGAGTGATGGTCCTGCTGCAGGAAATCAAGGTATACCCTTGGCTTCATCGCCATGGAGACTCCACTGCCAGTTTTGCTTGTGAAGACCATCCCATTCTCAATGTTTCCACTAGTCCTAGAGAGGACTGTGGAATTTGCCATACCAGCTTATGACTTCTGAGTTGATGCCGTTGCCTGTTGGGAGATTCAGGACGATGCAGCAAGGCTACTGGCTGCAAGGTGCCAGTGGACATGTTGGTACCTGAACAAGGGCAAAGAGAACTCTCTGGCCATGGGATGCCGAAGCTCCTTGTGGGTGGCACAAGGCGTGAAGTAGAGGGCCCTAAAAGGTAAGGGACAGGCTGCTCAGAGCGGGGAAAGGAACTAGGCTCACCTACTTGGATGACAATGAATTCCTACCTGGCTGAGGACCTCTAAGGGCAAGAAAGCTAACCAAGATAGGGGGGGGGAAAAAAAAAAAAAAAAAAAAAAAAGTGAGGTGCCACACAGCCTGAGAGAAAAGCTGCATCTTGAAAGATGAACTTTCCAAAAGGTCAAAAAATTCTGTAGGAGTGAAAATGTGCTTATCTATGTCTAATCGTTTTTCTTGATTTACAGGAAGGATAATTGTGCTTGCAGATCCTGAGAAAGCCTATGTATCTTATGGCATCAACATTATCACAGATATCCAAGTAGTTAAACGGAAAATGCAGAGTACTTACATGTTTATGAAAGGCTGGGTCCTCAATGTAAGAAAAAGAAAGGTATCTGAGGACAAGGGCAGTGGGTTGCAGGGGCAAGGATGGAGGGCAGAAGGCCAAGAGAAGAGGCAGTCCTGCATTCACTCCTTTACAGAGGAGGCTTATAACAGGAACTGGGGTCTCATGATCAGTTGCCTAATAAAGATCCAGTAGGAAATCAATCAACTGATGAATATAACTATACGCATTAAAAAAAAAAATAATGGAGAGAACAAACACACGCTGATTTCCTCTGTATCACCCACAGAAAGAAAAAAAAAAGGAAAAAAAAACGGAACACGAGGACTTTTCTATTTTCAAGGCAGGCATGGGGGATTTCAAATTATTTGATGAAGTTTTTGAAAAGTTCATGAAGATCTAATAGGACTCAAATGCTTCTAAGTTTTTCCATTTCTCCTTAAGAGAAATAAGTCTAAAAAAGCTCTTGTTTTCAGAGAAGTGTCTTCCCACGCTGGACACAACGCCAGATGCAACATCATAAATATTCAGCCACGGGCCGAGCTGGAAGAGCATGTGAGCGTTGACGCAATGATTTGGTGCACCAGCACCTCATTTGTAAGATAAATGGGTATGCAAACAAGCAGGCATATTTAGGAAGTAGAAATGAGAACAGAATATGAAGAAATTGTGAGGGGCCTTAATCAACTTTTTTTAATTTACAAGGACCACAGTTTGGCTGTCAGCAGCTAGTTTCCCAATGGATTCAGTGGGGTGGGATCAGTTGTGGGTGGGTGAGGTGCTGTTGGCTTTTCTAGCAGTCTTTACTTACATGCATTTATTTCGAACGCTTTGCACAACGTGATTCAGAATGTGCTATGGAGCTAGATGCTTTTTTTCCCTTTCTTTTTTTCTTTTTCAAAAAAAAGGAAATTTAAATTTAAATAGAATTGGAAGTTGACAAAGTCCTACCTTTTCATCTCTAGCTTTAGCAAAGGTGTACGTATATGACCTGATTCTGTGAATTGATATTTCTGCACTGGAGTCCTGTCAATCCCTCACCTTTGAGGAACACTAAACCAATAAAGTAAATAATTTTAAAGAATAAAGAAACAGAGAAAATCCAATCTATAAATTGACTTCTTTGTTCTGCTGATTGACTAAATGATACTTAAGTCATCCCTAAGTGCCTGCAGAAAAATAAAAGGCATTTCTATTGTGAAGCTGAACAATTAGGCAATTGTAAAGCATGGAATGGCAAAGTGGAAAATGCATGGTAATAATGTTTTCCATTTTTCTCTCCCCCCGTATTTATTTATTTATTTATTTATTCTACAGCAAATGCCATAAGTGGAGCAGAAAAGGAACTTCATTTTCTAACCTCTGGATTAGCGACAATACTGGAGATTTAGCTACTTTCCAGAAGCCCACATGTGGAAATGAGTATCCCACCACTGTTTCACCATCTTTTAGATAAAGAGGGGAGAGCTGTGCTGGCTTGCCCTTCCCTGCAGAGACCACTGTTTAACCTCAGGCGTTCACGCTGTTTCCAAAGCTGAATGACAGAAAGACATGCAGAAGAAAACACCCAAATGGTGCGTATCTTCTGGATGTCCAAAGCAATAAAAATAGTGACTCACACCACAAAACCCTACTGATGCGTGACTCAGACCACGCTCCTGAGGATTTCGCCTCACATTTTGGAAAAGACAGTATTGAAGATGTCTCCATAACAACAGGTTTTCTGCTTCCTGTCAAAGCAGCGTGCCTGCATGGGATTCAGCTCCCTGCATCAGCTCATCTCTCACCATTTTCCCTTCCTTCCTTCAGCAACATTTCCTCTTTTCATATTTTTCCGTCTCCATCTCCCTTTATCCTTCCCTTGTCTCTCAGCTGCTGTCCTAATAACCAAGTATTTACTCCTAGTTAGTGACTTCCCTGCTCTTCCCACCAACACCAAAGCCCATTTCAAATCCTCCCTCTCCTGGCATCATCATTCCATCACTAGCTATTTGTGAGACGAGGCCAGTATATACCCACGCCAATGTAACTGCCCAGACACATTGCATCAGGAAAGTTTGATCCCATGTAACATAAACAGAGGTTAGGCACCATGGGAAGTTACACCAAGCTGGGAAAATTACAAGGGAACAAAGAGGAAACATAACATTGCGTCACATACCATTGAAGAGTCAATAGAGAAGACTGAGCGGTGGCCGCTCAAAAATTACACAAAAAACATTCCAATTCTGTTTTAAAGAAAGCAATTATACCATAAACCATCACAGAAATGCCTGGAAGATTCATCCATACCAAAAAAACCCAAGAAGTGAACTTTTTGTGCTAGGGGAAGTACTGAGATAAGGAAACCATTACCTCCAAACAGAAGTAAAGATTGAAGAGTGTGGAGGGCTGTGGGGGTGTGTGCGAGGGTGGAAACACTTACAGTGTTTGTGCCATTAGCTTGGATGAGACAAAAATACATTTGCAGGGCAAACCTGCTATGATGAGGGTCAGGGGAAATTTGTGCTGCAGACAAAGATTTTTTTATGAGAATTGGTGCAAGGTGGAGGAGAAATGAAAGAGCAAACATTTATTTTTATGACCTAGTGGGATTTTAAAATTAAGCACAGCAGGTAGAAAGATCCTGCACTATTTAAAAAAAAAAAAAACCAAAAACATTGCATGTCTGTACATGAAAGCCTTCTCTCTTTTCAAAACACTCTGCTGTCACCTAGGGCATGGGAAATCAAAGTGTGGGATAGCGATGGACTCATGTCTCTTTCCACAGGCAAGTGGTACAGTAAGGGCATTTGGAGCCAGGACTAGAACCACAATCCAGATTAGAAAGAGAAAAGAGTGAGGGCCCTACTTTCAAAAATCACCTCTGCATTCCAATTTCTTGATACACTCCTGCTCCAGGAGGTCTGCTAACAGCTGCTTTGAAAAGTATCTGGTCTTAGAGGAATTTTTTTTTGTGATCACTACACCCGCAGGTGGCCCTTTGAATGGACACACAATGTAATATGAGTATAAAAATCTCACTTTCAAGCAACATAAAAGACAAGGTGCCACTGGTAAATCTGTTCAGGGAGAAAAAA
>VXBH01004199.1:0-52073 GCA_013400035.1 Rynchops niger
GAATGTGATGCCACTCCTATCTGAGGAGGGCCTCATTCGCTCTGTCATCCTGGTCAGGTGGCCTGTAGCAGACCCCTACCGTAATGTCCCCTGCCCNTTATTTCCCATGCTGCGTAAACGCATTTCAGCTGGGCGCCCAATGAAGCTGTCTCACTGGCTGGAGTGTTTGCTTCTCCTTCATGCTGCTCTTCAGGTGGTCTTCCACTGGGATGTTTTATCTGTGACTCTGGTTCCTATCTCTTCAGGAGCCCCTGGCTCGTCACCATAAGACTTCAAGTGTGCTGCAGCGTACACAACACATCTCAGAGCAGCAGGTTGAGGGCCTTCACTAGTGACCCACCCCTCAGACCTTGGAGCATCATCCCTTGGCTTGTCATGAGCAAGCCGGGTAGCATCCCCCTTCCGCAACAAGCCTAGTTTAAAGCCTGGTCAACGAGCCCTGCTAGCTCATGAGCAAACACCCACTTCTCCCTTTCAAAAAGATGAGCCCCATTTGATGCCAAAAAGCCTGGTGCTGTGTAGGCCATCCCATTGTCGAAAACCCAAAACTGTGGCAGTGACACCAGCCATGGAGCCACATGTTGACAGATTGTATACGTCTGTTTCTTACAGTGTCCCTGTCTGTAACTGGGAGAAGAGAAGAAAAGATAGCCTGTGCCCCAGACTCCCTTATTAACCTTCCCAAGGTTCCCTTCCTGAGCTGTGGCGTAGGTGTGCTTGTCTCCATCTCTCACAGCTATGCCTACGTCCATACCCATGGCCAGCCATGGATTTTGTTGATCTGTTTCTTTTTGAGTCACATTCTTTTTGAGTCACGTTTGCCCGGTGAATCAGTCTGTGGTCAAACAATAAGCAAGAGACCTCACATTCAGTTCAGTTATCCCCGGTATGTGTGTGTGGAGGAGAGCAAGGAAATGAAATACAGACTGCTGTATCTAACGTACTAGCAAAAATAAACATGCAAAATGAGATTTGTTATGCCAAATATCAATGAGCTGAGCAATATTTCTCAATAGTAATTTAGAAATCAGGAGTTGCCTCTCTTGAACTGGCAGAGACAAAAGCCAAGTCATGAAAAAGGAGAATACTCTTGTTGTTGCTATAGCTGGCTGGAGCACTGCCGTTTAACCATGTGGCACATTCATGTGAGTCTGGGAAAAAGATCTGGGAGCTGAGGGGTGACATTCTGTACTTGGCATGTCTTGTAGTTCTCATGTACAGAGAAAGAGAAGGGCCTGAATCCAGTCTGAAGCGTCACCCCTATGGGCGGTGCTAGTCCCTTATGCCCTGTGGCCTTTCTGTTCCCTGCTTGAGGCATGTGACAGTTTAGTCTCCTACGGACCGAAATTTGTGCTTAACCTCAGTAATTTAGAGGTTATGGATGACATGTAGTGTAAGGCCTCATCCAGCATGCTCTTCTGGCTATCTGGTCTGTTCATATCTTCTCCACCTCAAGCCCAAGCCCATGTCTTACCATACAGCATGATGGCTGCTCTCCTCACAGTCTGTTTCCCGATTGTGAGGCAATTAGCTTATAGCTGTTGTCTCCCTGCAGCATCCCTCTGGAGGTTCAGATCTTGGCCTGGACTTTTCCTTCAGCAGATCAGAGCTCCTATGCCAGCAAACTGTATGTGCCACCCCACCTGTGTATCTGGACGGTCACTTGGTGGCATCCCAGAGCTCCGAACAGAGCCAGGGAGCAGCCAGAGCTTTATCCCCCCAAAGTGGCTTTGGGAGCCTGGCTCAAGCTCTGCTTCCTGTTCTGCAGCCCGAGAGATGTGATGCAGAGCCACAGTGCTCCATTGCTACCATGGGTCTGCTTAAACCAAGAGCAGTTTTCCTGCCAAATGATGTCTCTGTTCATCCTCGAACCTTAGCCATGGTGACGGGAGGCAGAGTGTTTCAGTTTCAGTGTGTCTGATGAAGGAGGATTGTGGACTGGGCAGCGGCCTGTTGCAAAATGGGTGCAGGTGGGTATGTTCCCCATCCTGCAGCCTCGCCTGTCTTCCAAGGCAAGAAGTAACTGTCTTAGCCTCCACATCTGCAATCTGTGTTAACTGTAGTAGTGAGATCTGGCAGGGCTTCCCTGTCATCACCACGCATGAAATCTCTAAGATAAGACTAGAAAACAGTGACAGGGCAGATTGCTGAGCCATAGTTTCATAATTCCCTCTGCTTCCAATTATCTTCTGGATTATTGGTCTACCCCAAGCGTATGGTCTTTCCATAGCAGCATCCTGATCAGCAAATGTCTAATCCATAGCATATGGGCCAAGATTATCTGGATAGTTGGAGATGATTTTCAGGCCACTTTCATATTTGGATCTGATGAGCATTTACAGTTGACCCTATTGGGTGTACTCATCTGAGTGAACCATGACAGCTCAGCTGGATTTTTGGATATAAGCTCTGCCCCTCCACCCTTACAGTTCCCTGCTGCATCTTGATTTCCATCTCATTTGTTTTCCACTTCTGCCATCTACTGCTCACAAACATATCCTCCTTTTAATCCCTCACTTCTCTTAAGATCTACTCAGATGCAATGAACATAATCCGTAACCATCACTGCAGCAGGTTTGGCTCCTCTTTGCACTGCTGACTGGCCTAAGCAACACAGCTTCAATGTGGGAAAAGGTAGCTGGCACACACCACTTCAGCTGCATTTCCTGAATGTCTTCCCTCGAAGGGTTATCTCACAGCTGTACCAGGTGTCCCCTGGACCTGCACCACATGACATGACAAGTTCAAAGCTATCAACACCACTCATAGATGGTCCCCTGAAGATTGTCCTGCCTTTGCTATGAGAAATCATAGAACCATAGGGTTGGAAGGGACCTCTGGAGATCATCTAGTCCAACCCCCCTGCCAGAGTAGGGTCACCCAGAGCAGGTTGCACAGGAACGCGTCCAGGCGGGGTTGGAATGTCTCCAGAGACGGAGACTCCACCACCTCTCTGGGCAGCCTGTGCCAGGGCTCTGCCACCCTCAAAGTAAAGAAGTTCCTCCTCATGTTTAGGTGGAACTTCCTACGCTCAAGTTTGTGCCTGTTACCTCTTGTCCTGTCCCCGGGCACCACTGAAAAGAGCCTGGCCCCGTCCTCCTGACACCCGACCTTTAAGTATTTATAAGTGTTGATAAGGTCCCCCCTCAGCCGTCTTTTTTCCTGACTGAAGAGACCCAAATCCCTCAGTCTTTCCTCATAAAAGAGACGTTCCAGTCCCCTAATCATCTTGGTAGCCCTCTGCTGCACCCTCTCCAGCAGTTCCCTGTCCTTCTTGAACCGGGGAGCCCAGAACTGGACACAGTACTCCAGGTGCGGTCTCACCAAGGCAGAGTAGAGGGGGAGGATGACCTCCCTTGACCTGCTGGCCACACTCGATGCACCCCAGCATGCCATTGGCCTTCTTGGCCACGAAGGCACATTGCTGGCTCATGGTCATCCTGTTGTCCCCCAGGACTCCCAGGTCTCTTTCCACTGAGCTGCTCTCCAGCAGGTCAGCCCCCAACCTGTCCTGGTGCATGGGGTTATTCCTCCCCAGGTGCAGCCCCCTACCCTTGCCCTTGTTGAATTTCATAAGGTTCCTCTCTGCCCATCTCTCCAGCCTGTCCAGGTCTCTCTGTATGGCGGCACAGCCTTCTGGTGTGTCAGCCACGCGCCCCCCCCAGCTTTGTGTCATCAGCGAACGTGCTGAGGGTGCACTCTGTCCCCTCATCCAGGTCATTGATGAATATATTGAAGAGGACTGGACCCAGTACTGACCCCTGGGGAACACCACTCCTCACTGACCTCCAACTAGACTCTGTGCCCCTAATAACTACCCTCTGAGCTCTGTACCATAAACACTGCTGCTTAAACACACAGGTTCCTATCTCACAGTCCCGCTCCATGCCAGTGACAGGAGAAGGAGTGTTAGCTGTGATGGAGAGACTATTTACATAGTAATATAGGGCCTGAATCGTGAAGATGCTGGGAGAGCAACCCCATATCTCTGGAGTCTTCTGAAGACTTCTTACAAGACCTCTCAAGCAGTTTACCTGTGGATACCCAAGTAGGCTTTCTACCCTACTTGTGGACATGAGATGGTGAGATGGGTTAACCCTTGCAGGCAGCTAAGCACCACACAGCTGCTTGGTCTCCCCTCTCCCTGCCCCATGGGATGGGCAAGAGAATTGGAGGGCAAAAGTGAGATTGGGCCAAGCATCAAGATAAAGACAGTTTAATAAGTGAAGGGGAAAAAAAGATGAGAAACCCCAAATGATCCAGAGGCAACCGCTCACCACCAGCAGGCTGATGACCAGCCAGTCTCCAAGCAACAGCAACTTCAGAAAAAATCCCTACAAGCTTTATTTTTGAGCATACCATTAGATGATGCGAGAAATCTCTGTGGTCAGTTTGGGTCAGTTGTCCCAGCTGTGTTCCCTCCCAGCCTCTTGCCCAGCCCCAGCCTACTCACCTGGGGCAAAGTCAGAAACAGAGAAGGCCTTGATGCTGTGCAAGAGCTGTTCAGCAATAGCCAAAGTGTTGCTGTGCTGTCAACGCTGGTCTGGTCACTGGTCAAAACCACAGCACCATATGGGCTGCTATGAAGAAAACTAACTCTATCCTTGATGGAGTTGTAATTACAACCTTGATGGTTGTAATGCCTGGTTCTGATGGAGGTTTTCTCCTCCTGATGGAGGTTTTACCTCCCATGTGAGCTACAGCTTACAGGTGAATTTTGGGGAGAGTTTAACTATATGGTCGCCATTGGGCAATCCCTGATTGCTTGGAAAAGCAAAGATCAGGGCTGAAAGTTCCTCGAGGTGCTCTGAACACTCGCTCCGGTATGTCTGTAATAGGAAAGGAGCAGATGAATCATTGCTCTCTCTCAAGTGAGGTCCACCTGGTTTTGTCATCCCTCTCGCTATTAAAAACCCTGCCAGTTGTGTGATGGCTGTATGCCACACTCGGCCTCTCAAAGCGAGGAGAGTATGGACACTCGGATGTCCACCGAGCTCCTGTTTCTGCTTTGCGGTATTTATTGTTCTGCCAAGCACTTTCACACAGCATGTGCATTGAAACAGAGAGGTAGAAATGGGGCAAAACCAGAAAGATAAATATATAGAATGTCTCTGATGCAAAGGAGTGAGAGATGATTGTAGAAGGACTGCTTAGAGTAGAAAATCATAGTCCAAAACACAGATATGTTCACTTGCAGCTTTTTTTTTTTCCACGCTGACTCCTCATCAAATATATTTGATGCCCTTCTCTGATTTCTATAGCCTCACCAACTAATGTGAAAGAATTCTGTTATAAGGATATTGGGATCCTTTGTTTAGCTAAGAAAAAGTAATACTGAAGTAAGCACACAGGCAAGTCCTTCCCACTAACTCCCCGCCCTCCGCCTGGCTTGAGTCAGGCCCACACACCCTCATGGCTGGCTGCCATTCCACTTCGTTGTTCGGAATCAGACTCATAAAGTTCCCCCAGTAGCAGCAGGGCGTCAGCGATGATCTTCATCTCTTAGGTTTCAGTCTCCACCTGTGGAAACTGAACAAGAGTCTCGGTAAAGCATGACGATGCTGTGTAGCCTGCAGAGGAAATGAAAGAAAAGGTGCTGGGAGAGATAAAACGACCATGGGTAGAGTTGCAAACTCATGTGTTGCTAAGGATGTGTATTTTTGTATCTGCAAGCTTGTTTTTATATGCATTATTGCATTATTATGCATAGATATATATGTAAATACTTGTGTGAGTGTATACTTGGATGTATCTCTTCATACACACAGAGACACGTTTTAGCCCTTTTTTAAATTTGAAGTTCACAGAGTAAATCTCAAAAGGCTCTGTGTGTTTTTTCCTTCCATAAAAATGTAGGTATCTACTGAGAAAACTCCATTAAATCCAAACAAACGTACAGTGGATTTTCCTTTTACTGTCAAATGTGCCAGCAGGAGAACACTTGAACTACCACAAAATTTACTTTTACAAATTAAGTCCAGGAGACACTTGTAAGTGCAGATTGAGACCTAAGCCTCTGTGGCACGAGCCCCAAGCTTTTAGCCACATTTAAGTTTTGCCTTCCCCCTTGCTTCCAGAATTCTACCTGCTGATTCTCACCTCTTTCCAATAGATCGTTCAGCCAGAGAATAGAAAGCTCTGTACCTGTAAAATCCTCAGAGATTTGCAAGCTGGGATCTTGGCTGATTCAAACCTTGTGCCTTTTTGATTTCTATGATCTAACTTGCCTTCTTCTGTGCTCCTCTTTCTTATTCTCTAACCTGCCTGCCTTTCCTAATTTCTTTTGTGTTTCCATTTCTTTGACTTCTGCCTCAGCCCGAATTTGTGTTTTAATGCCGAATAAAATTGCTCAGTGGAATGCTGGAGTTGGAGTTACCAGACGTACGCCTTGGGTTTCAAGTGTCAGATAAGCCAAAAGACATTTGAGAAAAATTGCAAACTACGTGCCTGTTATCTCAAGAGACGCTTGGCTCAGTGACGTAGATTAGGGGGGTACATCCAGTAGACACCACCACTGTAATACTGTCGTGCTGAAGGATTGTTATGCTGAAATCTGTTTCCTGGGAGATATCTGCAGGGAGATAGCTCCCTGTTGCTCTGTCCACCTCTCTTATCAGCTAGTGTATATCCTGGAGTCCCTCCGCAAAGTGTTCTGAAGAAACTGTGAAGCCTCTAGGTGATTACCCCCAGTGAAGCTGGTCATACATACACAGCATGGCTCTACAACCGCCAAAGGGAACATTGTCATGAAGGTCTAAGGAACCTGGGAGCTGAAGGAGTCCTGAGTGAGCGTATGTCCACTGTTCTGTGTGCCCTTTGCAGCGTATGTTCCTCCAAAATGCATTTATGTTCAGGAGGTATGCATATGAGGATGGTGGTTATTTTTAAAAAAAAGCCATTTGCTGGAGTGGGTGAGATATATTTAGATGTTACCAATAACTCAGCATTACAAACCACCTTCACATTTATCTCTAACGTTATCTTAAGCAACTTCTGTACGGGGAGATAATTCACAGCATAAGAAATCAAAAAAATATTATGGTCGTAGCTGTTTGAGTAATACGACCCACCCAGATATATGACCCTTTTGGAGTCTATCATCGTCCTCTGAAGCACTGAAATTTGATCCCCACAGACAGGATGTACAAGTTCTTCTAGAAGCAGGAAAATTCACTTGTGTGGTAACCTTGTCTTTCTGATTTTGTTAGGGTTAAACCAACTGCTGGATTTGGAAGGGATTTCCTCTCCTTGCATTAAGCTGGCAGGAACAGCGGAATGGCATTTTCTTTTTTTTTTTTTTTTTTTTTTTTTTTTTTTTTTTTTTTTTTCTCCTTTTGGTTTCCCACCATCTCCTAGAGCACATTCAGCTTCCTGGAGGCACATGGAAATGTCGCATTGGAAATTCTCTGCTTCCGCTTAGACTCATTTTTTCTCTCTCTGCTTTCTGTGGCACATTGCTCATTTTATACCAGGAACTGCTGCTACTAAGCACTGCTGCTAATCAAGCCATTTCTTACAGATCAGACTAAGCATCTCAAAGCCTAATTTACAATTGCATAATCATAAATATCTACCGCAGAGAGAAGGAAATGAAGAGAATACTATAGCATCAATGCGTTTCTGGCCTTACTGAATAACAAGCCCATGAAGTCAAACACACAGTACTCAAAGACTTTTTTATTTGTTTCAAGAAGTCTCAGAGTGTCTGAGTTGATTCCATTCACTCTTCCTAAGGTATGAACTAATGCAACCAATAGGGAACAATTCCGTGCCGTGAAGTGAGCGGTGACCTTGCTGCAGAAGAGGCCCTGAAGGCAGCTGCTGTGTTGGCGCTGTGCTGCCTGATAACCTGTCACGACTAACCTCCTTCACAGAAGGTCCTGCTAGTCCCTGAATCGCTCCCCGCTCTGTACTCCACCATTCATGTTCACTTCTGTTTGTTCTGCCCTTGAAGGAAACTGAATAATTTTTGACAATAGAATATTGAGGGCTGGCCTAAGAGAATACAAATAAATCACTTCCACAGCTTTACAATCCCAAGTCAGACTTGGCTTTGAGGAAGGCAATGGCTTTGTCCTCAAGGAGTGCGCATTCCTGGACAATGGCTCACCAAGGATCCATTTCTGCAGCTCGCATCAGACCACAAAATTTTTGTGTCATAAAACCAGAGGAAACGATAAGTGATAGAGACTGACTCAGCACAGTCATCTCTAGCTAAACATATGAAGATGTCTTTTGTAATCTCTTTGCTCTTGCAAGCCAGTTTTGGGTGTGTCAGCCAGAGGAAAGCTTCTCTCTAGCAACTAGCATTGTTTCACTCATTTTTCACATTAAATGGGAAATATTTTGTGTTGCATCATGTGTGAGTTACAGAACAGATCACGGGAAGGTGATGTCCAGTTCATAATGCGGAGCAGATTTCTCAAGGCACTGGAAAAAGCCTGTTCTTTTTATGTCACCGACCTGTCATGACCAACAGCGCCTGCAGATGCTCACCAGCTTTCTCAGGTCTTGCTCTCAGGGTGCCCATGTGAGTACAGATCTCTCCTCTGTTGTGAAGTTTCTTTAATTACCCCACAACGAGCTGTCCGCTGCCACAGTTAGCCTGAGAATGTCTGCCCTCTCGCTGACCACAGCTGTAGATGTGTTCTCTCACACACTGAGGGGCTTCCTTGCTTACGGGAGGACTCTGGTTCAAGGGTGTATGGTAGGAGTGGTCCTTGGAGCTCCGCAGAATGGTCTCATGAAGGGAAATGGCAGCAACCATCACCACCTACAGGAGATCCATAAAATCACAAGTCTTTGTTTCCCTCTTTCCACCGGAATCTGCTCAACTTTCTGATGATATCTGGATGCCAGAAAAATTATCTGCCATGCCGACGACTATGTGACTTTTTGCCATTTGTGTAGATGCTCTTTCTCTCTTGGTGCATTGGGGTGACTAGAGAAGAGTTGCTTTTCTATTCTGGGGCTAGTGGTAATAAAGAGATATAATTTCTGTTCTGCACTGCAAAAAAAATGGCTCACCTGTTAGTTCCAGCTTCTGGCAGGCAACCTTGTCCACACACCCAGATCCACTTCTGAATGGGGCTCACCCTCTTTTGGAGTCTTTTGTTGACAGGAACTTGCCTTCAGTTTCACCCAGTGGGGTGATTTATTTGCATAAGAGCAAGTCACCACGAGGAAATATTCAGCTGAGTAACGTTACAAGCGTCTGAAGTTCAGTCCTCAGGAACAGAAACTGAAACAAACGTAAGACTAATAAAAGGATACCCATCACCCAAGATGCGACAGACAAATCCAGAAATATCCATGGCTGCTGTCCCTGACAGAGGTAAGTGCATGTATGTGACAAGCAGGTCTGTTTCTCCATATTCAGGGTAGATATTTACTGTAGTTGTATGTAAGCAACTGGTGAGTACAGACAAATGTGTGTGTTGGTAACATGAAGATATGCAGGAGACACTTGTGGATTTGTGTGTGTCATCTCTTCGAATGCATTACCCTATCTTGAGTCTTAGGTCCAGCTTCAAAATACTAATGCCTTCTTTTGTTCACCCTGATGAGGCATTAGGCAGGAAGAACTGAAATTCCAAAAGACCTCTTAACGTGGAAAGAGATCTTAATGTGGAAAGATCAAAGGCAATTAAGAATGGAGCAAATTAATTGGTTTATTTTTTCACCTGTTTTGTTTCCAATGCAAAAAACAACTAGAAAATGCCTCTTAATGAATCATTGCAATAAGGCTGTGCAAGGAGCTGATAATTTCTCTGTTGATATGGAAGACGATTTTATTCCTGCTGAAATGTAATTTCACTGTGTATGTTTTATAATTCCTCATCTTGAAGAGCTCAGAGCTATGTGAAAGTGCCTTTCTTCAATGAAATGAGGGTTCGTAGATCCTTAAGTTTGCTATGGGTGCATTTCTACACAAGAAATAAGTAGCCTTGATCACCTGCAATTGTTTTCATCTAGACCCTCAGCTGTGAAGGGGTGGATGAGTCATAGGGTCAAACTTCTTTGCCACCACCAGAGACAAAATGTATATAATCAGGCAGGTCTCTGGTGCCACCCCATAGGTATTTGTTAGTCAGAAATCACACTCCTTTCTGCACTGATATTTTTTCAGCATTTGAAACAGTTTCATACTAAGAAAAGAAAGAACCATTGGCTGTGAAAATGTTTTTGCCTAGATTGACATTATGAGTGCCAGTAGGAAAACAATTCCAGCTTTGCCTAATAGAAATTGTTTGGAAGATATAAAGGGAAAAGAGATTTGATTCTGCGCTTTGATTAGTCAGGGAAAAGCAGATGCAGTACTGTTGGAATCAGTGAAGTTAAACTTGAGTGAGATCACAGTCTACCCAAATGTGTTAAAGCGAGCAAGAGTTCATGTACAGCATAGTTGAAACAACCACCAAGTTTAGCTCCCAGGTAGAAATCCACTACTCCTGCATTCCAGAGTGGCAATCCTGCTGTGCAGGGACTGCTTCTTAAGCCCTTTTAGATAAAAGAGATTGGGCAGGGAGTGTATAGACAGAAAGGGGCCAGGGCAGGAGGTGTAGAGGAAATTTTGTTTTCTGATCTAGTATCTCCACTGACTCATAAATCTTTTCTATATAGGTCCTGCCACGGGAGAGAACAACCAAAGGTAAGAGATACAGTTCTATCACTGTGTACTGCCTGGGCCCCATGGCAATTTCCAGAGACAGGCAAAGCTAAGAAGCCTTGTGCCTTGTTTTCCTCTTACCATCCCTTTCCTCGATCTTCCTTTCCAGTTACCTCACTGCTTAGACAGGTGCTGATCTCAGAGTAGTGATGGGGTTGCTTACCTTCCCTCTCAAGGAGGTGCTGTGGGTGTTTCACCAGTGCCACTCTAGGGGAATAATTCTGTAGCCTTCATCAAATTCCAGATTTAGGTCGTTAGATTGCAACATACTTCAAGCTGTTTATATGTGATGGGAAAGGCTTAGAGTGGGAGTCTTGGCTGATGTTGAGAGCAGGCAATGCACAATGGAACCAAACATCACTGAAATTTTGGGATCATAGTACTGATGGTACTTTTGTCACAGGTGGAAGATACATCCGGATGAATTCATAGGAAATTATTTGCCTGACCAACATCCAAATGTGGTGTACCTGCTGTATGAAATCAGGTGGAGAACAGGTACCATCTGGAGGAATTGGTGCTCAAACAATTTTGCGCAACATGCTGAAGTCAATTTCTTGGAAAATTGTTTCAAGGCCGTGCCATCAGTTCTTTGCTCCATCACCTGGTTCCTATCTACTACCCCCTGTGGGAGATGCTCCAGCAGAATTCTGGAGTTCCTGAAGGCACATCCCAAAGTGACCTTGGAAATATATGCAGCCAAGGTGTTTAGGCCCCTGGATATGCGTAACCGGCAAGGTCTCAAGAACCTAGCAATGAATGGAGTCATCATACGTATCATGAATCTTGCAGGTAACCCAACTACTCTTTGGCTTTGGCAAAGTGTGGACTGAAAGTTCTGGGATTATGTGCTGTCCTGTTTTGGGTGACACAGGATTAATTTATCTTTCAATAATTTTACTTTTCAGTAAGGTCTCTTCTAATGCTTGGGAAAACTGCATTTTTAGAAGACTCTGGTGTCTGAATTTGTGTAACTATTTACTTCATAACCAGCTATGGTATGTGGGTTTCAAGGTCTTGGTGTTTTTGAGCTAGCCGGGTGCAGGGATGAGGAGGAGCAAGACCGAGGCACTTGACCCAAGCTGGTCAACAGGATTATTTCATACCATGAATGTCATATTCAATATAAATCGGAAAGTTTGCTGAGGAGTTTCTCCTCTTCAGCCTCTCTGGCTGTGATCCTGAGAACTCCTTGCCCTGGTGCCGGACCCCTGAGCCCTTCCCTTCCTCCCAGAGCCATAGCACTCACGATGTCCAGCACTTGCTGTCCACTGCTGGGAGTGCACAACTTCCTACTGATAGAACTGGCTGAGTATAATCCTTGTATATTTTATATTGGTATTGGGATCAATATTGGTTCTTTAATATTAATAATGTTAATTATTTAGGATTATTCTATGAAATCTGTTTATATTTCAGCCCTCGGGTTTCCTTGTTTTTTTCCTGATTCCCCTTCCTGGGCGGGGAGGGGTCATTGGGTGACAGAATAATTGTCTAAATTACAATAAATTCTTGTGGGTTCTTCGAACTATAACATGTGCACTCTCAGCAGTTGTGCTTTGTAATAGTGGTGATGACTGGCATTGGGGAGGACTCGTGAGCACAAAAATACCGCTCTCTTGTCCCTTATTTCTTCCCCAATCCCATACAGCTGCAGAACCAGCGTGGTCATTTCCTCTTGCCAAATCTGAACAAGGAGAATTATGTCTTTCTCTAGCCATCCATGCCTCCTTTATACACAGTGAAGAATCCCGTCCCTCCTAGCATATATATGCAGATCAGCTTTCCCGATGCATCAAGAAATTGGTTTCCCTTGATAACTGGAGGAGACATATTTAAAGGAGACTTTCCGATGATGCATCATAGAGGACAATTGTGTCTTGCATGTGTTGTCTTTTTGTATGTATATCTTGCTTGCCTGTAAGAATAGTCCACACAAGTAGCTCACAGAAAAGAATGTACATTTGAAGAGAAGAATTTTGCATACCTGTCTGGATACTGAACTACTGGTGTGTGCAGCTACAAAACCTACTAGGTCAAATGTAAACTTAAAGGACATTGCTTATCTTGGGGAATCTATCTCTGGGATTATATCACCAGAGAATTGACAGAAGCTCTGGCCATCCTATCAACACTAAGACTGATACGAAAATGCTAAGTGTTAGGGTGTTCAATGCAGGTTTTCCCCCAGATAAATCAGAGACATTAATGACTGAAGCAACAATTTTATTGTCTTACCTAAAGCTGCTGTGATGAAGTACTGGGCTACCAAAAGGTATGCCTGAACAGCCCTGATTGCATGTGTCACTTTCCTTTTCAGTACCTCCCAAAGAAGCAGCCTGCCACTCACTGATTGATTCTCCTTCGGCCAACCTGCTCTGACTTTATGCCCTGATGGGCTACCTATGATAGGGGTTGCCCAAGTCACTGTAGTGATCTCTCTCTCTCTCTGGCAATTCCCCTTTTTAGACGTATTGCTATTTGTAGAGTTTTGGTTCCCCTTTCCATTAACTTATTTGTGTAGTTGCAAGTCATTGTTGGTCCCGTGCATGAATGCCCTCAGATGAAGGTCTTTCTCCTGTCCTTTACTGTTGTCTTAATGAGAAAGAAGTGCCTCGCTCATGTATTCATGAAGAAAGGAGTGGGCATGCCTTTCATCAGTAGTGACTGGGTATCTCTTTTCTCAGATTACTGTTACTGCTGGAGAAGATTTGTTGCATACCAACGTGGAGAAGATGGTTACTGGCCCTGGAGATTCAGTTCATACATCTGGCTGAATTGCATAGAGCTCTATCATATCCTTTTGGTTAGTAGGCACTTGAAGAAAATGCTGAGAGTGACAAGTAATACAAAATCCTAGGAAAAGGAGGTTGGGAGGATCGTGGCAATGGTGTGAGCAGAAATGATAGTAGGAAAAATAAGCATGGGCTTGATGCTGCATGAATGGAGGGCCAAGAAGGCCAGAGGACTAGGCTGCTACATCGTGTCTTTGTGGTCAGGAGTGGAGAAGCGATTTAGCAATTCTCTCAGGTTTTTTACTAAAGAAAGGGTAAAATAAACCCTTTACATGAATCAGCTACAAATTCATTAGCTCACAGCTTACTGGAGACATTTGATCCCAAAAACTCATTCAGCTGTGTAAACATGCTTCAAGTATGCTCTTTTTGCTTCTCAGGATGGGGTCCCTGATTTTAGTTAAGTTCTGAGCAAGTTCAAAAGCCCAGATTGGTGTATTGGCTTTCAGGATCAGAGTTTACACATAAGAGTATCATATGACTGAGATCTGCATTCCCCATTTCTTGCAACCCATACAGCTGCAGAAGGTATTTATATGGCCTGATATCCTACTGGACAAGAAAGAGAAGGTGGTCTACTGAGCAGGAGAGAAACCAAGACTGGAGTTAATTCCTGGCTCGGTTACCATTTGTGGGGCAAACCTATATGTAGAAAGGGGGCTAGGAGAACGGACAGATGAAGATAGAGGAAGGAATGCACAGAACTACATAATACAGACAGGAACTTAAAGGCTAGAAGGATCAAAACTAACCTGTTTGTAGGATGCTATAAATGCCTTGTTTTACATCTGACTGAGGACAACGTAAACAGTATACTTCATTTCAGTTTCGTCCACCACAAACTTACACAGGTCTTTTAATACCTCAGGACCTGACCTTTCTAATTCTATCTGTTGGAATAAGACATTCAAGTGACAGGATATGCAGTCAGTGGCATTATCCAGTCAGCTGATCTAACAAAGTAACTGTTGAGGACTTATATTTCCCTTGGCTTTCAGCCTTCCTGAGTCTCTTAATATCTGAGATGCAGTAGTTTAGCAGTTCACACCCAACCAAACGCATAATGTGATGCTTACCAGGGAGCTGAAGAGAGCTGTCTGCGAAGTGCTTGGGAACACCAACAAACTACAGCTGACTCAGCACAGTTCCCTGGGCAGCAGTACAAAGGAATATGCCCTTCAGGTCTTGGTTTTAAAGAGCCAGCTAACAAATGACCTGTCCCTCCCTGTCCCTGGCAACCTCGTTGATTACTGCAGAGTGCTGGTGGCTGGGAAGCTTGCACTTGGACACTCACGCTGCAAGTCAGGCACTTGCTCAACTGCTTTGCTGTCTCAACCAAACTCTAGCCACCCCTAAAATGAAGATGAATAGGGCCCATTATCAGTAGTTCTGACTAACCACCAACCCTCCACAGGAATGGGAAGGCCTATGTGCTCAGCCCTTGTGAAAACCCAGCCCCATTGTACTAATTGTCAATGTTCAGATAAGTCTGATTGACCATTACCACGACATCAAGCCCCGCTGAGTGCAGAGGTGTAATGAGGAGAGTTTGTTCCAGGCGCATCCTCCAGAGAAATACAGACCAGTCGTGTCAAGTCCTGGCTTCCCTGGCAGAAGAAAGACACAGGAACTGGAGATTTGGTGGAGGACCACTGCAATGGTCAGGGTGCTGGAGCACTTG
This sequence comes from Rynchops niger, assembly GCA_013400035.1. Classification (NCBI taxonomy): domain Eukaryota; kingdom Metazoa; phylum Chordata; class Aves; order Charadriiformes; family Laridae; genus Rynchops; species Rynchops niger. The sequence continues at coordinate 15,146 of VXBH01004199.1, forward strand.
CCCTACAAGGAGAGGCTGAGGGAGCCGGCTTTATTAGACCGAAAGAAAAGAAGGCTAAGTGGGATCTAACTGCAGTTTTACGCTACATAAAGGCAGCAAAGACAGAGCCAGACTGTCCTCAGAGCTGCATAGGAGAAAATGAGGCAACAGGCATAAGCTGCAACAAGGGAAATTCCAACGGGACAGAAGGAAAAAGTCTCCCCCAACAGTGGTGCTGTGCTGGAACAGGTGCCCAGAGAGGCTGTCAAACCTCCATCGCTGGAGACACTGAGAACTTTCCTCTGAGCTACCTGATTAGCTCTGGAGTTAGCCATGCTACAAACCCATTGTTGGACTAGAGACTTCTAGAGGGCCTTTCTAACCCCCCAAATCCTGCCTTTCTGTAGGACCTAGCTCCACTTCTCCTGGATTCAGCTAGGCAGTCAGCCGCTTTTTAAATGCTTCTGTTTCTGAGTGGTCTGTCTGTCCAGGAGGGGTTTACATGGCACAGTAAATTCCAAGGTGCTACACTGTTGTCTGGAAAGCTGTGTCCCAAGGGAGATTATCTGACCTGCTGAAGGTTGATCAGAACGATCTCTTTGACTAGATTCTGTATTTTCAAACTCTGGATCATGTTGAAGAGACAACTTAAGTTTTTGGCATCTAATGTTTAATGTTCGTGTTTCTTTCTTTCTACTAGGGGCTTCCTCCATTGCTTTGAATGCTAACAAGCATCAGCAGCATGCTTTCAAACTCACTTTGTGCGTGATAGTATTGTTTACAAGACTGGAAAAGACAGTCCCTGGGAGTCTTCCCCAATACAGCTTCACACTGTCACCAGAGAAGACTCTTTTCATTGGCATTACTAAATATTGGACACAGCAGAAGGAGCACAAGAGAAACCACCAGGAAGTTTGGATAATGCATCCAGGCAGCCAGGACTGCTCTGGGTCTTTACAAGGCTTCCTTAGAGTCCAGTGGGGACAGGGACCATTCCCCACAATCAGACCTCTCACATCTGCTGATTCTGCGATCAGGTTCTGTCAGTACCCTCTTGAGATGCCAGTGAGTAACATTTTTCCTGCTCTCGTCTGTTCCAAAGAAGTAATCAGAGCTATGCATTCTGGTTTTGAGAATTGCTTATGAAGATCACTTTTACAGCTATGTGTGTATGTTTCAGAAAACACTTCATGCCGTTAGTATTTATGTAATATTATTATATTACTGTTTTTATTACAATTTAATACGATGATATTACTAAGGATTATATTGCTTAATTTTAAGGTTTTATTCGCCCTTTTGTTATGACTGTAGAAACAACAGAATAAAAGGGAAAAAGTCAACTCCGTGGAAACTTAGCTTTTCTTGTTCCATTCCTGGGCACATATCCTTCCTTTGTAATTCCTCACTCTGGAATCCCAGCTGTTCATTGCAAACTGGGGGAACACAGTAAAAAGTCTCTGCTTTTCCAGCTGGAAGCACTGACCAGAAAGGTGAGGCAGGAGATATTGAAAGCTCTGAGCTATCTCTACAGGCAGAAGGCAAAAAGAAGATACAGGTGTGCCGGGCCTTGCAGGAGTTTTCAGTATGCACTGCAAATAATGCAAAACATATGAATGAATCATGTTGGGAACTCCACATTTCATGGTTCCCAGTCCTTTCAAGTAGGACCCTGCTTGATCCCTTGTGGATCCCACTGCGGAATGTGCTGCTGCTGGGATCCGCAGCATGCAGGCACAGATGATTATTTGAAGAATAAAGCAGGGGCTGATGGGAAACATGCCTATCTCTTCTAGTTGATCAATGCTTATAGCATCTTTTGGCCATGCCAAAGTCTCCGGATGTTTAGCAGACAATTAATCCAGGCAGAAAAGCTGCAGGCTGAGGAAGCAGCTCCAGCCTCTGCTGTTCGAGAGTGTATCTAAAGCTGAGTGCAGCTCACTGGGGAGTGTCTACTACATTAACCAAATAAAATGACTCCAAGCAATGTAGTTGTTAAAGTTTTCTTCCTCCTGTCCAGGTCCTCAGGCTGGATGTCACATGCCTTCCTTCTGGCCATTCTAGTGTTAACTCTTTGTTTCGTTGGGGAGAAATGAAATCGCTTGATCAACACGTAGTTGAGACCACCGGGATCCGTAGCCATTCAGCAACATAACTTCTAAGTTATTGGTCTGCTGTGAAATGTGGCAACTGTATTTGAGCCTGATCAACATATATACCTTCAAACATCTTCATTTGCATCTTGCTTTGAAACTTCATTATGCTACAGAAGTTAGCTGAGTCCCATCTAAGAATCTAGAAAGTACCACAGCACAAAGCTACACAACAATATGTAGCATCCATGGCCAGCACAAAATGGAACCCTAAATGTTAATAAAATCTGCAAGACCTGAAGACCCAACCATGTCTCTTGCCATAAATACTTAAGCATCATAGAATCTTGCTCACACCTAGCATCACACCGAGAAGGCTTTACCCATAACAGTGTAGAAATTACTGACACATTGCTAGTTTGCATGAAATAATCTAAAAATGATGGCAGGTGTCGTTATGTTTCTGTACCTTAGAATAAATATGCAGTCAGACTTTGACCTTGGAAAGGTCGGATCTAAGTGTACCTGAAACTCCAACTCTATGGAGGAAGATGGCAGGTTGGATGGCCCAGGTCTTTGGAGTAGGATGATGACATTGCCTGGAGGTTAAATGAGATGTGATTTTGAATAAGGAGGGGAAAGTGGGTTGATGGGAGAGACTTCGAGAAGACCGAAGAATGAGAACAGGAGCCTTCTGTAAGTAGTACTAGGTGGCAGGGGTTGGATGGTCGAGAAGCTAGGGCTGTGTCAACCACATTGTTCTACATGAGAAAGGACCTGTAGTCCAGTAAGGAATTTACGAGCCCAAAGTTGATCTTAATCCTATAACAGCAATATGGTGACCTGCTCCAATTTAATTGCTTTTTCCTGCAGTGTCATCTGAGGGTGAGTACAGACCCTGCTGTGAATCCTCCAGCTTTGTTCCTGGCAGTCCAAGGCCCATCTCAGTCAACTACTACCGTGAAATAGTTTTCCTGAAGGCAAAGTAGAGGACAGTGCCTTTACTGCAGGACAGAGAGGTTATTCCTGGCACACCAAGAGGTGCCCTATTCTTGCTTTGAACTTCAGCTAATACTCATCTGTTTAACCCCAGGCCAGAGAGCCCTGAATGAGGGTAGGGTGGTGGCCAAGGGAGAAAAACAAGGGAGAAGTTGAGATATACAGCAGAACAGCAGAGGAAAAAATGGTGGATGAAGGAAGAAGAAAGCGAGATCTCACCAGGTTCCTCAGTTTCATTTAGCATGGTCCTCTGCAGCATTAGCCAGTGCAGCTTCTCTCAGACAGATGGTGCAGTAGGTGTGATTCTCTTCAGGTTGTGAGGAATGCCTTGGGGATTAATAACAGTAGGTCAGTACTAGCAAGAATATGTCATGGGTATGCAACCGGATGAGTTTTGGACACACATCCTGCCAGCTGTTGGGCCTACTCCTGTCTCATCATCCTGTGTCAAAGAAATATTGGCAAGCGTCCACGGGCTCTTCAGGGAGCAGTGGTTGCCTGCACACGGATGTGCTGGTTTATGTCCCTTCTCAGCTCCCTATAGTGACAGTTTTGACTCTCTGACTCTTATTCCCAAAACAAATGTTTTCATTTGTTGTCCCCTGTAATTATCTGGTTTTCTATCCAAATTCTTGTTCGTTTGTTCCTCCTTCTCAGAAGGACTAGTTAGTCTGGCTAGAAGTCCCAAAACAGAAACACAGCAACAATGGGTTCCTGAAAGTGAAATTCTAGGGAAGAGAAGAACAAAGTGAGAAGATGTAATGCTTCTCTCCTGACACACTCCCAGGATCCAGCTCTCTTCAGCTCTTCCTTGGCCAAATGTGGTTTCTGAGTATTCAATAGCCCTTTCTGAAGCACAAGCAGCTACACTGCTGTTCTGGGAGAGGAACTGAAGCAGGATCTTGGAGACAGCTGAAAGCAGAGACAGTGTTTTATGGAGGCTGTAACAACTCCAGCTGGAGTGTGATCAGGGTCCTGTGGCCCTGTCCCAGTACAAGTGAGTCTGGGTTAGAGGGGTGGACCAGAGATGTGCTCATTTGCTCAGCAGCAGTCCTAGTCCATGAGGCAAGAACTTCGCAATGGTGATAGTCCTGTAATGTGTGGGAGTATCACTAAGGGAGCTGGAGGACACGTGGTAAAGCAGAACTTATGAACAGGGCAGCATGAGCGATGGTGCCATACTCCTAGTGGAGCCCGTACTCTGAAGTGAACACTGTCACAGGCTGGTGCCCCTGCCTCCCCAGTCACATCTGGCCGGGGATAGTCTCTTGCTACAGCTGAGCACTGGGGCGTAATGAGGCAGAGATCTCTGTCATCCCCGTCCTTGTCACGGGTCGGTTCTGCTACTGCTGCTGTCAGCTCTGGGCATTACCAAGTCATTCAGCTGCGCAGAAGTGCCTGGATTAACCGAAGTGCCTGGATTCATTTTAATGAATTAGCCAGAGTGCATGATTCTTCATGGAAGGCTCAGGCCTTTCCCACTGAAGGCAGAAGGACAAACATTCTCTGGTCCATTTGGAAGCTTGCCAGTTCAGTGAAGTTTTTTACAACGGTTTTAGCTGCCAGAGTGAACTTGAAATCTGCTGTAGCCCTGCTGCACTCCTGCTGGTGTGTAAGGGCCTAGAGGTGGGTCTACCACTGCTGCTAGCCTATAGAGGTAACTGCAGAAGAGGTCTACTATCATCTTCTTCTGTTCCCCTGGGCTGGTAAAAACATTGTTCCAGCTTGTATAGTAGGCTAGTTTCTTAACTGTGATTAGTAACAAGATTATAGCATGGAGACATCAACATCCTCCTTGTCCTGGAACCTGTGTGCACTCACCCATGTAGGGAGATAGGCCTCTGTAGACCAGAAGATTACCTCTCTCAGTATTAGTCCCACACCCTCGAAAGTCACTTCAGTCCTTCAGCTGGTATGCTTAATAATAATGACAACAACAATGGTGTTTTAGCTATATCTTATGAGGGTTTGGAAGCCTGTTCCCTGCCTATCACCAAAGTGTATGAGAGATTTAAAAGCCAAAGGCAGCCTTCAAAATACTCGCCACACTTTGGCACCTGCCCTTCTGCTCTGACCTCTGCTCTGGCAGCAACCCGCTTTCTCCTTCCCCTTCAGGGGCTCTGCTTACCCCTGCTGGTGCTGTCAGAACAAACGATATCATCTGTGCCAAACCCCTCTATGTTTCTTCTGCAAACCAAATCTGATTTCCATCGCCGCAAGTATTTAATACGTAAGTGATTAAATAATGAAATTTATGCTCATAGAAACACCAAAGGGTCAGCACCAGGGAGGGAAGAAAAAAAACTACTCGAGCTAGAGGACAATGTTGGACACGAATACGTACAGGCTGAAAACCCCTGAAGGGGCAAGTAGCAGAGGACTGGACTTCATGACCCTGAAGCCCCTTTCTGTCCTGGTTTCCAAGTACCAGCATGCAGGAGAGGGAGAGAGAGCAAGCAGGGGGGGAGACATGCTTTGAAAATCTCCCTTGTATTTGTAAGGGCCTGGAGCGTGTCTTTGCATTGTTTAGTGGTAATCTGTTTCTTATTATTGCAATGTGATGTCCAAGGACGCTATGTACTGACCTGGAGTAATGCTGTGTGCAGCTGTGGGAATGATGTCAGTGTCCCGCTCTTCAATGGGCATGTTCTAGGGGCTGTCCAGAGCCGGACTCCGGGAGCTGTTTGCAGCAAGGAGCAATGTCCCTCCAGCCATCAACCTCGTAAAAGGTGCCCAACACCCCTGTGCACCAGGAGATGGCAGCCATGCCCGGTTTTCCACACTGTACCAATAACCACCCCATCCCTCGTTTATCCTGTTTCCTCCGTTATCAAAGACTCGTCCTGTACCTCACCCTGCTGCAGAGTTGGAACTTTCACACAGAGCAGGTGGTCTCTGTATCCCAGCCCCCAGGTCGACTAAGCACAGGTCAGATGTCATAAGATCGGATGCGTCCCAAGAGTCCAATTGCCAAATGGTCACGCTGGTGGCTGCGTGCAGAGACATGCAGGGTAACCTTCAGTGAGGATGAAGACGCTGCCCCCAGCCCATGGGAAGAATGGTTTTCAGCAGTGCCCCCGGCCTCCTGAGGGTGTGCTTACTGTAAAGGCGTATAAAGCTTGAGTGTGCAAAAAGCACCCAAAACATTACACACCCAGTCATGGGGGCACGCTTGGTGGGAGCTCATGTTTGTGCCAGATTTGCTGGGAATCTTTTGTATCCTGTCATTAATTGTGGCTGTAGTCCTTAGGGTGTGAGTCACGAGAGAACGGGGAGGCAGTCACACTTGTGAGAAGCACGGCTCGGGGCGGCAGCTGTACAGTTGTTCGGATGCGCCTGTACCTTGTTCATCGCTGCAAGATGTGGGGTGTTGGACCAACTGGGGTTTTCAGCTAGCACCATAGGCCCATCGCCACAAGGAACAGACTGTAAACATAAGTGGTACCCAAGAATGTATAAGCAGTAGTGAATTGTTCCCTATATACCCGGTCTATAAAGCAAGTAAATAAGTCTTAGGTTGGAGAAGTAATGTTACTACATAACAGTCATCCTCCAGGGAGTTATTCTTGGCAGAGACGCCTAATGCATTTGAGGCTGAATTAATTAATAATGCCAATTCAAAGAGTACCTTGTAACAAATAACATGAATTGGTATTTGAGAACAGAAAAAGTGCAGTTAAAAAGGATCTCTATAGCAGGAGAGCTATAGAGATATAAATTCCTATAGCTAAATCACATGGATTAGCTAAACAGTCCACTCTGAATTCAATCTGCTTTAGATTCAGATGAAGCAACCCAGGATGCATTCTGAATCCAGTGTATGTTTCTTTGCATTTACTCATTGCATTTATTCTCCAATTGCATAATGTCACCAATTGTCATGTTTCAACAGGTATCTTCAACTCAATGTTTGCCAGCATTGAAGAAAAGCCAGTGTCTCAATGCTTTGTTAGAAAATTCTACTTTTTCTAGTAGCCCTCCAACAATTTCACTTAGAAGGACAACAGTGTTGTACAGGCCAATACCAAAAGTTGGAAGACAGAGATCCTTTTTCCACCTCTGCTTCTCTTCTTGTTTTGTGGAGCATGTTGAGTCAATACTTCTGTGTCCACTTTGGTCAATTACAAGTCATGAATGGGGACGATAGGTTTGCAATCAATGAAGGAAGCATCTTGAACAACTTTAGCATTTACATCCCAGATTTTTGATAAGATTTCCAAAGTACCTATTGCCTTAACACTTTATCGGCCTTGATCTGCTGGATAACACTGTCAACAACTTCAGCATTATGAGGGAAAAGAATAAAGACAGCTTAATACGATGTTGTCAGGTTGTCTCTTCAGAAATCAGAAAGGACAGATGACACGTCAATCCTTTGTGTCAACTTTTACCTCCCTCACCCATGTGGTTTCAAAATAATGACAAAACCAGATGCTTATTTGTAAGACCTTTATTTATATAAATAATATGCACTGTATCAAACAAATACACAGCACCATGCTTGCAAATTAATGCTTTGCAAAGAACTCTCATTGCTATTCCTGGTCAGAATTCCTTGAGCTGAGAGTGCCTCAGGAGCTGGAAGTTGTAGGAAGCTTGTGATGGACCCAGATGTGACCTCTCCAAGCAGGAGAAGTCACTGTGGGAGCAGGGTTCTCTCCTGCAGGTGGCCTATCACCAGAGGAGTTGTTCTGAAGAGAAACACAGGAGCCTCCAGCCTTACCCAGAGACAGGAACAGGATAGAGCAGAGAACTCGCAGCTATCATGAAGGAAATGACAGAGCACCCCCGGAATGTGGGACAGACTTGGCCTTGTCAAATCCTCATGACGTTAGGCTGCAGAGGACAATCTGTCTGTAATTTAGGTAGTGGGAAGGTGGTGGTGAATACGCATGTACTGTGAACCCATGTCTTCAACTTGGTAAAGACAGCGTCCACAAGACCAGGTGCTGATGGAGTCCTCTAGTGGAAATACAGTGATTGCCAGGCAGGAGGATGCTTTGATATTGCTCCATACGAAAGATATCTATCTACAGGCTGTATAGCTTTGCTCATGCCAGGTGGTTTTTTTCTGGTCAGCTCTCAGTACCATCACCAACTAGCCATATCTAGCCATGTTATGGGCAGTAAAGGGCCTGAAAAAACAGAACACTGTGGGACTGTTAAGGGGGCCTCCTGCAGAGGACAGTTGGCTAGGGAAGGAGCATTGTTGCAGGACTGATCTAGGAGGAAATGCTCAGCGGATGAAAAGTACTCCAACAGTGACAACTGTGGTGCTCCCTCCTGAGGTATGGCAAGAAACCGATGGTGACTGATGTGGATGCCAATACACCATCTATAAAGACACAACCTTAACCTACATAAATGAGAAATTAAGTCTGAGGGACAGTACAATGTGGAAATGAAGTGTGTTTTCCAGTACATATGTGCTGGAAAAACACTCCAGTGGTGAAGTGCCTTGGTGGCTCCTTTCCTGGCTGGGTGGGAGGTCCACACGGTGGTCAGTACTGGCCTTGAGCTGTCATGGCTCTCAAAATAGTTAATAGGCTTTGAGTGGACTTCCCATTTCTGGATGGGAAATATCTTGCTGGACACCCAGAATTGCAGTTTGCACCTGAAAAAGTTGGCCTGCGAGTATTCTGATTTCATTTTAGGCCCTCTCCTAGGGCACAAAACCTGGACCCACAGCTACTGAAGCTCCCTCCTTTCTGGGCAGGAGGCACTGCAGGCCCTGTGCCTGCACACAATCCACTTAGACGACCTGATGGCTTCAAGTGAGGTTTTCAAGCTAAGCTACTTGGGCTGTCCAGGACTCACTTCGATAGTTTCAGTCGAGCTTTCCAATAACTAGCTATTTTGCTGTTAGGGCATAGGTTATACCACTTAAACGGTGATGGTTTTCAACTTCCTACCCACATCCAGAAGGACAAATACACTGTTTCACAGGGGAGGACACAGAGCAGCTCAGTGTAGTGCAGCTCCAAGAGCCAAGAGATGTGCTCCCCAAAGCCCGCATGAAATGTGCAGATTAGTGGGGCACCAGTGAGAACATAGTCATACAAACAGCTTTGCAGGCTGTCTGCTTCCACCTGGGCAAGGCTAAACCCAGAACTCCATTTAGTGGACCACCGGAATTAGCTCTGCAGGGACTGCAGAGGGCAAACGGCTCTCTGTCAATGTCGCTGCAGTCCCGGCTATTCCCAGCTAGTAATGGATGAGATGTGAGCCTGGGGAACGTGTCTTCAGAAGATCAGCCTAATTCTCCTTGGAAATTAAAAAGTAAGGATAGTCTTATCTCTAGACGCAGGGCTGAAAGGAAGAGAGATGTAAAGAGGGAAGAAGAGAAAGATCTGTTCTAAGAGAGAGAGTTGAAAATCAAAGAACAAGTGTTTGTGAAGTCTTCTGATTGCTGCTGACTTTCACTTCAAAGTCCCAGAGTTTTAAAGGCATCTCGTAAATCATCTACTTCATAAAGTGGCTGCAGGACAAAATAAAAACATTGGGTCAGTTATCAAGTGAGCAGGAACCTGTGAAGATGGGGAAGGTGGAAGGAATGGCAGGAGATGGGATGAGAGGTGGGAGAAGGGGAAGAGAATGAGGAGAGGAGATGAGAAGGAAGCTGGGGGAGACAGGTATGAGGCACATGGAAAGTGAAGAAACAGAAATGAATGAAATGCCAAATGGCAGAGATGGGCAGCAAGAGCAGGGAGGAACTACAGTGAGGAAGAGAGGAAGAAGCTAAGGGGAAGAGGCACCGGAAGGAGAAGGAGAATTGGGCCTCACCAGGAGAATCCGTCGAAGCTTCCTGGACAGATGGACAGAGTTTTCATGCAGCCCTTCCCAGGCTTTGAATGTCTTTTCCCTGTTCTCCACAAACGTGTTCCAGCAGTAGAAGTAATCTGTGCAAGGCACAGGGGAGTTACAGAGTGCTCAAGACTGCTCCAGACAGGACACTGGCCTCCCCTAGCATCACGAAATCATCACATCCTGCCATCATCTTCTCTAGCTCCTTGGCGTAGCTTCTCCCACCCTCCTGGGTCTCCCTCACTCCCCATAGCTTTCCATCATCTCTTTCTCGCCTGCACATCTCACCTTTGAAGGTCATGATGGCAATTTGGGCCCCTGCCCTGTGCAGGCGCCTCAGCCCCTCAGGCTCTGCCTTGCGGTCCTCACAGAAATAGAGGCGTGCCGTGAAGATGCGGAGGGTCAGGTTGGGGTAGGCACGCAGGAAGTCGGCCACGTGTCGGGCGCAGTCGTAACAGGGGCTCCAGGAGGTGAACCAGGTGATACGGTAGCAGCGTCCTGGGTCCAGGTCCCAGGCTGAGATGTAGCGCAGGAAGAGCACCTCCACGTGACAGCCCATCTTCGTGAAAGAGGGAGAGGGGCAAGGCGTGAGGCGGGGGTAAGAAGAGCAGGGTGTAAGAGGTGAGGAGGGAGGTGTGAGCTGGATGGGGTGTGAGGGGAGGGGTAACAAGGCGAGGGGCAGGTCTTGGGGTCAGCGCACAGAGGGAGAACGCACACTGGTACGTAAGTGGAAAAGCACGGGGACACACTGACGTGTAGGGACGTACAATAAGAGGAATGGGTGGGAGCAAGTAGAAAAGTAGGTAGACTGGTAAAGCAGCAAGGAGGGTGGAAGTCATGCTGGTAACGCACTTGGAGGTAGCAAAAAGTGTCCATGCTTGTGGACATGTGTGCCAGTGCCTGCGCTGCTGTTGCAGCCCTCCTTTCCCTGCTGCCCCAGAGGAACAGGAGCTGCATGTACCTCAGCATATAAGGTGCAGAATTATAAGAACAGGATGCCAAGGTGTTCCCCGTACCTTATTGCGCAGGTATCCAAAGTCCAGGGAGCACGAAGTGGCACTGTCACGGCGCTTGACAACATAGCAGAGGTAGGTTTCACGCCGGCCCTTGGCCCAGCGCAGGTTCTTGAAGTTATAGAGAAAGAGTTTCCTTTTCATCAAGAAGCTGCAGGAGAATAAAAGAGCATATTTACATTAGCCCTACCCGGGAGTGAGCAGCTGACCGTGTCTTTGTTGAGGACTCAGCACCAAAAATATCCTTGTCATGTCCAGGCCCCTCAGTACGAGAAGAGCATCAGTAATTTGCATGCAATGTATTAGGGAAAGGTTGCAGACGTGACTGCGGGGATGAAGCAGGTGACCTTGTGAGTGGAAACAGTAAGTGAATTAGTAGTGATTAGTCAAACAGCAACTATGGTTGGGTAGAGCGTGAAAATATCTGCAATATCCAAAATATCGACACCAATGAGGGAGAAGGATGAAGGTGTCTGAGAAGAGGTCTTGAGAGGGTCTGGAGTTCTGTCATCAAGAAATATTATTTCTGCTGTACAAAACCCTGAAAAGCCACTGGGGCAAGGGATGGATCAAATTAGAGCCCCTTTAGAGAAGACTGGACAGAGTTTCTTCCCAGCATTGCCCAAAAGAAGAGCATGGTTGAAAGTGCGGAGGGCTAGGGACTTGGGTAAGGTGCCACACAGTAGCTGACAGAATATGGGGTAGGCATACTGACACCTCCCCAGACACAAGTACCATTCCCACATTAGATAAATATGGAGACTGGTGAGGGCCTGCTCCCATGCCCATGGATCCTGCTGGGGAGAGGCAGCAGGAGCGTGGGGAGGGTAAGGTAGTGGTAAGCTGTATCTAACAGTGTCACTGCCAAGGGGAGGTACACAGGCAGCTGAGAACAGCTGTGTTCATTGAGGTGAGATACTGACCTCCCCCCCAGCAATGCAAAACAGAAGCGAATGGGTTAAAAATAATCATGTCCTTTGTCATCTTTTCCCTCTGACAGGCTGACGTTCAGCAGGGAGATGGGGTCAGTTTAAATGATGCTGAGCTGGGTTTTCTATGGGGATCTCCAGTGAGATGTAGGAAAGGGGAAATTGGGTTTCTTAGGAATTTAAATCCAATTTAAATTAGAGAGTCTAAGCAAGGCAAGGTCCTTATACAGAAACCCTTGATCTGTTTGCCAGTGTCGCCATAAAGCCGAAGCACTGCAGAGCACTTAATCTCTAGCTAACAGCGGTAGCCTCTCTGCTCCTCCAGGAGCTTCTCTCCATTGTGCACCCTCACACATGGCCATTGCACCACAGGTGTTCATTCATAGAGTCACGCACATCCTCCTGCCTTTTGTCACCTACTGCACGTGCTTTGCTCTCCTGTGGCACTCCCTGTTGCACCTCACACCACGTTGCCAGAGAGGCAGGTTCTCCCCTCAAGCACCCTTGCTACCCTGATTGTCCCACAGATAGGCAAGCCACTTGCACACATCCTCTTTCCTGCCATGTCGCCCTCAGCCTGCAAAAGCACCTGTCCTGCTCACACAGAAGGAGCAAGCGCACACGTACTCGGTTATGCCACACTTTATACACACGTGCTCCTAGAGAAGTAGATCACATGGGAGTTGCGGCATGTGTCCTGCTAGGACACTTTCCTCTCTTGCCACCGTATGTTCTTCATCATAAGTTTTGACTTATTTCTCCACCCCACTTTCTACCACCTTAGATTCCCTCTGTTTCCCTGCCTTTGCACAAACACGTATGAAAATGTGTGTGTATTCCCTAACACGTGTTGGTCCCCTCGCAAAACTGTCAACCAGTGGTTCACCGCAGGCTCGTCCCTCTTACTTGTGTGTTATCGCAGGGAAGACTCTCCCCTGTAACAGAGATGCTGAAGAGGGGACACTTCAGGCTGTCCAGAGAGGACAGCGGGAAATGAGCAGGTATGATAGACCAGAGGGTTGCAAAGCTCTTACCTGGAACGTGCCACAACAGCAGAAAACAGAGCAGAGGAATTGTGAAAATCGCCGTCACTTGTTGAGGAACCATATAAGCCAAGTGGAAAACAATGACAATTATGTTGATGTTTCATTGAAGCCCACATGGAAAAATGGTTTTCAACGCATGAAAAAGTTTAGGGAAAAGAGGCTTCCTCTTTTCTCTTTTTTGGGAAGTTTTGGGCAAAAAACATTTGCTTTCAAAATGTTTCTGATTCTTCTCCTAACTTTCCCTTTTCTCACTTCTTCCCATTTTTATCTTCTTAATGATTTTGCCCCCAAGGAGCAGCATGTGGATGCAAACGTTGGTGAAGAACAAGAAATGACCCTAAGCCCCAGAAAAATAAAACCATCACTTGTATCAGAACAAAGTGAAGACAATTTTGAATCACAGAAGCCATTTGTTCAACTAGAAACGTTCATTAACATCAGTTCCTGTTTTCCCTTCCCTCCGAGGTTCACTGTCCCAGGATTTTTTGCTAGGGAGGATTTCAGAATGTGACTGGTACAAGAAGAATAACGAATGACCAGATGTCACGGGGAGCAACTGACCAAATTTGCACTTAGGTACAAAGCGCTGGATACACGTGCCATTTCTGTAGCTATAGGCTAGCTCAAGGGAAAGCAGCAGGGACACAGGAGCTGTGATTACACCCAGTCACCAAAGAAGTAGACTGAACAGAGACCTAATCCTCAAATAAAGGTTCGTGAAGCCAATCCTGAAATCAGAGTGAAGGCCCCTGTGTGTGTGAGTGATATGCAATTGTGGAGAGTCATTAGTGATAATTAGCTCGCAGGGTAATTGCAGTGCAAATAGAGGAATCCAATGCTGGAACGGTCTGTGCTTATGAGCACCAGGGTGCCAGCAGCAGAAACAGAGTAAGAGACAAATCTGATGCAAGACAAAGAATAGGTGGGTAAGGAGAGAAGAGTGGGCAGGGACTGAGATGCTTAAGCAGCAGACAGTGTCTGAATGTTCATCTTTCTGTCGCCTTTTTTTGTTTCTAGAAAAGAAAAAGAATGAAAAGGAACAGAGAATAGTGACGAGAAAGAGAAATGACAGAAAGGGAAAAGAGTACATGGTGGCAGATAGTCAAAGAGAAAGGATGACAGAGACATGGAGATGCGAGGTGCAAGAGCAGGACGGAGCGGGGAGTTCGATCACTGAGTCAGATGGGGAAAGGGATGGTGAGTACCAAATGTAGAGCAGGTTAATTCTAAGAGAAAGACTCTAATTATACGAGCAAGAAACTGGAGGCACTCATTTTACCTGTCCATGACTGCCAGGGTTTCTCTCAGGTGACGGTGTTTCAGGGAGGTTGTCTCGCAGGCTCTGTCTGTGCAGCCCTCTGACTTGATACACAGGACTGTGGGCTGCCCCGTGTGTCCTCTCCCCATTCACCCCTATCTACCCCCCCACAGGTTTCACCGGGGTGTGGTTGAGGGAGGAGTTAGAAAGGTCTCTGGGGCTGCAGGAGCTGAAGAGCAAAGGGTTGAGATGCGAAGGGGCATCGGTTCTGAAAGATGCTTGGCACCCATTGGTCGCCTCCCCCCTCTGCACTCCCCATTGGGCCCTCCCCGCCTGCAAAATTATTCTGAATTAATGTCAATAACATAACGAGGCAGGAAGCATTGTCTAGTGGTTAGAGGGGGGCCTGGGAGCTTGTGTACCACTAACGTGAATGTGGGCAAAACCACACTATCCCTCTGGGCCTCAGGCCATGCAGCTGCGCAGTGAAGAGAGATGGTGACCCTGCCCTGCCCCACTGCGGAGGGAGCTTTGTCCAGCTGGAAGGAGCGCAGGGACCACCGAGCTGCTGGCAGGCTTCCTCCACCTCCTCTGTGTCCCACCTGAGAGGCCCAGCAGCTGCTTGGCAGCACAGGACAACACCAAAACCGAAGAGAAGCGTTAGAGAGCCCAGCTCCGCAGAGAGCTCGGGGGCGTGAGGGGGCCCCGCTTCGGCGCCTGAACATGGCCAGGGGTGCCGCGGCCATGTCAACGTGCCAGGAGCGGTGGTGAACCTGCATTGCAAAGCTGAATGCAAAGGACCGGTGGGGAATGACTCGGGGCCTGATCCCACTGTTTCGGGTGCACTGGCACTGCAACCTGCCGGCGGCAGGGTGGCTGCCGGGACCCTCGGTCCGATGGCTGCGCTCAGCAGGCATGCGGCTGTCGGCTGTCACGGCCGGGCTCACGCTCAGGATGCACACTCTTCGGTTCGCCAACATCCCTCTCTGCCACCCTGGCCCGGCTCCACCACGGCCCCACAGCAGCTGCCCGGGCACCCATCCCCTCCGCAGGGCTGAAGGACAGCCATGGCGGGGGGCAGCAGCTTTGGCTGGGCAGGGTGCTGAGGAGGCAGCCGGGGCACATTTCTGCTCCGTTTCTGCCTCAAGCCGGGCGCAGTCAGTGCTACGGCTGAGAAACAGGGCTTTTGTTTACCTCACGCTACGGTAGTTCTTCGTTTTTTCTCTGCTTCATTTACTTTCCTTATTAATTTTACTGGTTTTCAGCATGCTAGGGCTGTGTGAAACCAGTATATGCAAAAACATGAAAAGGAGAGATGAGTTGCCAGAACAGAGCAGATGACTCTCTAGCCCAGCACTTTGACAGTACTTGCCTTTGAGAGCGGCTGGCAGGGCACACTTCAGGACAAGAAGCACGTTGGGGAAATGTCTGGGTAGGGCACACGCTCAACAAAGCCACGTTTTGGCAGCTGCATTGGTCTCCAGTACTGTGGCTTTGATCTGCTTTGAGGATCTGGCTCCTGGTGTTTGACCAAAGCTAGAAGAGCGCGCTCTTCTTGCGAATCCCTGTCCTGCTTAGCACAGTCAAAGAGAACACTCCTGCTAACGAAACAGCTGTCCCCTTTCAGCCTTTGCCCTAGCAGCACCTTGTGACAATCTCCTAGGTCAGCCCAAGAGTAATTTTGTCAACCTTTCGTACTAGTTTTTTCTTTTAATAATGCAAGGAGGATGTTTGTTACATGGGACATTAAAAAAAAAGAAAAGGGGAAAAAAATAAAGCAACACGCCCCGGGAAATCTGCTGCTTAGAGATCACAACTGTTTGTGTTTCATCAGATAAATTTAAGTAGCTTGTGTTCTGGCTCCTAATTTCCATAGACAAAAGCTTGCAGAAAATTTAACATAACATTTTCTGCTCTGAAAGGAGTCAAGCAGTATCTTCATGGCCAGCCTCGTCTTCCCCATAAATTAAATTTGTGCATAATGATTTTCTCAAAGGTTTAACACGTCAAGTCTCATAAAACGTTTAACTTGATCCTTTTTCTGGTCTTGCCTGTAAGTGGAATGTGTTCTTCCATGTTTTAAACATCAGCCCTTTTCCTTAAACGTTGAGAGCCTCTCTGCTCTCCACAGAGATAAAGAAGAAAGAACGAACAAATGAACAGATGAACTATATTTATGCCACTCTTTGGCAGGGTTCTCAAGTCTAAATACTGATGTAGGCTCTCTAAGGCTCCTCTTTTAGACTATAACTTCCCTCACACTGGAGGTGTGAGCGCACAAAGTCAGTGGCAGTGATTCTCTGCCTCCAGCTCTAATTGCCAGAGCAGAAATGTGTTGGTGTGGACGTGTTTATAGTGCCTCATAGCATATCTAGGGCGACATTTCGAGAGAGACCCTCAGCTCCTATGCAGTTCTGCCTAAAGCAGTAGCTGCAGTCTCTTGCCAAGGCAAGATCTTGCTCATTAGCAGATGTCATCTCTCCTCTGGTTAAAAAAAAAAAAAATAGTTTGGAAAACGATGGAAAGGTTGCTGATCCCTGATCTAGCTACTAGTCCAGCTTCCTCCCTGGCTGTAAATTGCCAAATCTTTAACATATGCCAGGACCGTTTTGCCTGAGAGCTATTACATGAGAATAGATGCTGACCGCTAAAGTTTTCCTTCCTTTCTGCTCAATGCAAACTTATTTGGAGAAGGGACTTGGGGTGTGAGAGAAAAACGGTTTTATTGAAGATGACTCCATCTCTGTTTCTGAGCAAAGCCCGGGTCAGTTAAAGGCTAGTGGGGAAGGCTAGAAAGGGTCCCTGTGCTGGTGTGCTTGGCGTGTTATCTAGCAAGAGACTGCTCCAGCTTATCAGGATGCCAGAAGTATGTCCTAGTATCCCTTCAGGTTTCTTGTGCCCAGGGCTCTATTCCCTGTCTTGAAGTGAGAACAACAGAGAAAGAACAGCAGGCTGAAGAGCAGTGGTCAGGTGTAAGGGGGGAGGAGGAATATCACCATTAGTGTTACTAAAGATTCAGAAAGCAAACTGCTAAAAAATCAGAGAGCAAAAATGCGGTGAATAATTAAAAGTAATTAGCTAGCTCCAAAGCAGAGGAGAGGTTGCTTGTTTAGTCAACAGGAAGTCATGTGTTGGTGTGTACCGATATAAATACATATTTATTTTTTCCATTCACCCTTTGCTCAGAAATCGCATTTTGAAACAAGCGCCGACACCACCAGTTGGCTGCTCCTTACGCTGCACACAAGAAACGCAGACACCTGCTTCCCCTCGCCTCAAGTGAAAACCTCAAGCAGAAAAACTTTCTCTGCTCAACCAGTGCTGATGCACCACGGCCACCGGCTTGCACAGAGACCCCGAGCCGGGGAACAGGAGAGTTCCTTGCAGTTAGACACAGGCAAATAAATAAGCTGATGTGCTTGTGTGTTATAAGCAGATATAATGTTATATCCTTATTTAATATAAGCACATATTAAGCATAGGCATATATTAAAGCATTTATTTATTATAAGCACGTTACATTACTCTGTGCTCATGCCACAGAGACTCCTCACCTTATTTTGAATGACAGACCCATCACGTAGGCAACGCACTTGCTCAGCCACCTCTGCCAGTCAGAGCACTCCCGTTCCTCCAGTCCTGGGAGTAAAAAATATCTGCACGAGACGTAGAGGCAGCTTGCTGTCTAGGACATGGGGCGAAGGGCCTCGTCCCTAGAGCTGCCAACTCATCTTGATACACAGCTGTGGATGCTGTGCCTGGGGAGAAGGTTTCAGCAGTGTCATGGCAAAACGCTACCTGTCATGGTGTGGAATATGCAGCGCCACGGAGGCCAATGAAAGCTGTGAGGACGTGTGTGAGGTTTGCCTGGGTGGACATCACATCACCTGGGCGGCGGTGGTGCAAATCTAAAGCACTGTGGGGTGAGTGTCACTGAGGCTGCACCTATATTAGATGAGAGCAGGGAGAAAGAAGTGGGAAGGAGAGAAGGCAGGAGTTCAGGATGCGTGGGGGTGCCGCTGGGTGCGGGTGGGGTGGGTTTATGAAACCTGGACCCTCATGCTGTGCACTGCTGCATGCTGCAGGATTGTCGACGATGCCACTGATGCAGAAGTGAGGGCCTCTGGTTGCTGGGTGTGCGCTAAGCTTATACGTTATGATGTGTTTTACTAGTAATTTGGCTTTCCAGGCTTGCACTGCAAAAACCTTTGCCTGGAGACTTGACTCGTGGTTTATTTTTGTTCCACTGTTGAGCTTGTTATGGTGCTGGGGGATCAGGCAAATTAGGGTGAAACTACTGAATTGAGTACACATTTTTCAACCACAGTCCTGTGAGTGCCTCTCATTCCTGCCCTGCATCTCTCTGCTAGCCCAGCCTGGAGCTCCTTATAGGAACTGATGACCCTTAATCCTGCCTCTGTGACCCCATGATTTTTTCTCTCCCTGCCTGTATTAATTCCCCCCACCGTGTCTCTAAGGCAGCAGTGGTTCCACCCCTTGCTACCAGTGACTGACACCCGCTGGGATCACCAGTGGGAAGGGAGGAAAGGGGCTGGTTTGGGCTGAGGAGTTTAAGACCTACTGAATGGCTTCCCTGCCATGAATGCAGGTACACAATGTGACCAGGGTCCACGTACTTGCATTAAATGTTCTCCAGTGTCTTCTCTAGCTTGAGGCCATGACATGGGTGGCAGCTTATCTCATCTACACTAAGAAAAACACAGACTCTGCGATCAAAGCAGAATGTGCCTTCCCCCTGCTGAGAGCTGGAGGTGGGGAAGTACCCACCAGAGCTGCTTGCACCTTGCTGCTTCCCATCGCCGTGCATGCAGCTCCAGCCTCTAGCGTGCCCTGCCCACCAGACTTGGCTTCTGACTCCGTGCTGCGCAGACCTAGAGAGCACCCTCTTTCTGCTCAGGGAGCTGCAGGCTGCATTCCAGTGTTACTCCATTCTCCTACAGCTCAGTCCCCTGGTCTGGGTACCCTGGACCCTGCTCCCAATCACATCTTCCCCCTCCTTGATGGAAGTCACTGGCTCCATATCTCTGCAATCATCTGCTAGTCATGGGGAGAAACTCAGTTTTGTACCGCAGTTTTTCACAATGAGACTCACCTTCTAGCTGTGGTTATGGTTTCACAGACCAAAGTTGTCTGTTATTAGCTCCTGTTTGTGCAGTTGCTGCAGCTCATGCTTGTCAGTGCAAATAGAGCTTGCACCTGGGGTCTGGATCCTGAATCCGGATTTTAATTTCCCTGTTATCTTTGGAGAAGTGCTTTGCGGGGGAGGCTGGCAGAGAAGTGCTTGGGAACTCACTTAAGAGCAGTATATTGCGTGTTCCTTGAGAGTTTCCTGCAGCTATACAAGTATTCCTTGGCTGGAGGTTCTCATGAGCACCTTGCATCTTACAAAGTTTTCTTACCAACAAAGCAAGCATTTTCAGAAGATTCAAGATAGCCTTGCTAATTCTCATCTTCCTCCCCCCCAGAGTTCAGAGCTGTCCCTATGCTTTTATCACTGGCCGCACCCAGAAGGCTTGTGGGATGCTACCACTAACCTCTCTACTCGCTGACACCAGGTCAGGCAGTAGAATTAGGGCCTGCCCCGATACTCTTTCAGGAGGCGCAGTGCTCTCAGCAATGGGGGTAGAATGGGAGACCCACCCTGAGGCCAATGAAGAAAGAGAGAAAGGGGGGGGAACTGATTCTCGTTACATGATGAGGATCTCCTCCTTTCCTGTGATATCTCTGCCGTCTTCCTTCCGTGCAAGTGCACTGCCATGCCTGGCTGTGCTGACTGTTAGCCTCAGTATTTCTTTAACCAAGACCCCATGGGAAGCTTCCAAGTTTCTGGTGTAAGAAGTGAGGTCAGAGCTCTGACACGCTTGAGCTAGCTGCCCAGGGAGGGGTGGGTGTCCAAGAGTCTGAGAACTTCCCAGCTAATTTCATAAAGTTTAAGAAAACCTTTTAATGTTCCAGCCAAAAGCATGGGTGAAAAGGGTGGTAGAAGCTCCTAGAAAGCAGAGAGAAAAAAGAAGAGTATGAAGGGGAAACAAAGACCCTGGGAAACTACTGATTATGAATTATTATTATCAGAAATTTTAATTCACTGGTGCCCGTTGGTTTTTGACAATGCTTGCAGCATTGCTTCAGCTTCCCACTCATTTGTGGCCCAAAATGAACTATACCTCACTCGAATATACAGCTCTTCCATTTAGGTACGCAACCAGTTCATTCCCCCTTGCCCACTCTGTACTCAATGAGGGGACGCTGCGTCCGCGCATCTCTTCTGTGCAGGTACAAGGCAGGGTAGGGCAGAGGCACATTTATTTTAAGGCGGCTAGCTTGGTCCCATCCAGTTGGAAAACTGGTGACGAGCCCAACAAAGCTCGCAGCTTGTAGAGGCAAAAATCTACCCTGAAGCAGTGCCCCTGGGGACTCTCAGGGAACTTGCAGAGACTATGAAGGGTTCAGATGCCTTTCCTAAACTAAACCAAAGGAAAACTACAAAGATACTAGCTGGCAGACAATGGAGCCCAGAGAAATGACGTAATGACGGTGCTGGGCTCAAGCAGAGCTGATGAGAAAATTACTTGTATTACCGCGGTATAGAGAGTCTCAGGAACAACTACATTCACGCTGCAACAGGCAGAAAAGAAACTCTTTTCAACCCTTCCCCTGCAGAAAGACCAGGCTGGGGGATAAGCCTAGGCTGTGGGAGACAGTCTCGCTTGCTCCGTGCTTACACATAGTGAGGTGTAAGCACTTTCTAGTGGGTGTGTTTTCTAATACCATCTGATTTGGGCGCTACAAGGAAACGGTCAGAGCAGTAAGTGCCACAGGAACGCTTTCAGCATGGAAAGACTTTGTAGGTACATGGCACCCAATGCAAGAGGCGGCACGTTGACACGTGCATCAGTGTGAAACCAAAACCTCGGTCAAGACATCGTGTTGGTAGGCTCTGCTGGTTGTCGTGTCTGAAGCAACTGCTGCTGCTGCACGTGGCACTGCTGCTCCAGCCTCTCAGGCATTGGCTACGAAGCCAGAGAAGATGGCAGGAGGATCCCAATCCTACATAAACCCAGTCTCCGGGGGACTGATTATGAGGATGATGACGGTCTCCAAGAAGCACAGAAGAACTTTCTCTCACCCCTCTGAAAGGGAACTGTAGTCTATGCAGTACAGAAGAAAAACAGCTGCACCAGGCCGGGGCTCAGGGGCCTGGAAAAGGGCAACACAAGAGGACTTGGTGCTTCTAACTCCTTTAAACTCAGCAAGCCAAGAGGAAGGTGCCAAGAAGGCAGCAAAGGCCAAGAACCACCTGACCCTTGACTGGAGCTGCCAAGAAGCCCAGAATAGCTGTGGCTATGAAGGAAATCCCAAGGAAAGCCAAGAAACTGGCAGGCACCATGGCCAAGAAAGCAATCAAGAGCTGAGAGAATATGAAAGCTGACAGACCAAAAAAGGCAAAGATTCAGCTAAGAGTAAACCGGTGAAACCCAAGGCTACCAAACCCAAGGCAGAGAAATTGAAAGTGGCCTCAGGCTAAGAAGGTAGTGCACACCAAGTAGATGCTGTATGAGCACAGACAAAGTGTCCTGCTTTAGGGACACAGAGCGCAAATCCTTTAATTGAATCATGGCTTTTCGTCATGTTTTGCATTTTTTAACAGTTTCCCTAAAGGAAGATTAATTGTAATAATTAAAATTCCTTATTTTGCAATAAAACTAAGGCTTTTTACGAACAATAACATTTATTCTCATTATTTAGTCTCGCTTCAGTTGTCTGCAGCAGTGCTGTAGGGGAGACGGAGCCAGGGTCTGCTCAGAGGTGCACAGCAAAAAGAATAGAGGCAACAGATGAAAGCTGCAAGAAAGGCATTTCTGATCTGACACCAGGAAAATGGTCTGCACCTTAAGTGTGGTGCAGCACTGGCATAGGTGACCAGAGAGGCCATGGATTCGCCATCCCTGCTGACTTTTTCAAAACTCAGCTGGACAAGGCTCTGAGCAATCTAATTAGCTTTGAAGTTCGCTCTGCTTGCTAATTTTCAATGTCATTTTATCTATGATCTTAATGGGGAAGGTATACTATCTCAAGGAGGACATCTATTTAAAAAAATGCACAGCTTCCTGTACATTTATTCTTGTATTTGAGCAGGTAAGTTCTCACATTTCTGATTACTTAGACATATTGAATTACATATATTTATTTATTACATCCTTTTGTTAACGTCTCATTGGCGAGAAGCTTTATTTGTATGGAAATTGCAATCTTAGTAAAATGTCCAAACCAGCATTCTGAAAGATAATTTATTCATGAAATGAAGCTTTGCTCTGCTTTCGCCACTTCAGTCTTTTTGTATATGTCAACACAGTAGCAACAAGTACATGCAGCTTAACTGATATTATTTATATTATTGAAAATGTTTTTGTTTGAAAAAGCCATTTACATTAATAGCAAAAATAGACAAGCAAATTAGTTCATGATATTTCAAACAGACTTTTTAATAGTTTTTTTAAATGGACTAAAATCCAGCTCTCTCTTTTGTTGGACTTTATTCCAGCTTGCTCCATTACAAGGGCTAAGGACGACAGAGAACAGAGAGAAATGAAGCAATATGCTGAAGATCAGCGAGCAGGAGGTGAAGAGGAGACCCAGAAATGGAACTCAGATCTCCTGTGCCCCAGTTGAGGGGCTGCTCACAACTGGACAAAAGTACCCCGTCAAACAATGTCAGACCACGTGGTGCCAGGAGTGAAAGTTACGGGATCATTCGCCTTTAAAATCTTCTTTTTAATTAAAAAAAAACAACAAAACAAAACTACAATACCTTTTGGTTTCGACCCAGCTATTCTTTATGTAATAAAGGTGCTCTTTTTGGATGGGTTGCGAGCACCACTCCCTTCTGCGAAGGAGAAGCCCACACCCCAGCCAGCAGGATGCTCTTGAGGGATCCCTCCAAGCTGAGAGGCCTGACGACAACACGTTTTGTTCACGCTGCAGGGTCTTGTGGACATGATCCAGGCAGCACAGAGCTTACAGGTGACATGGCAGCTGCTCCCAACAGCCTCCCTGTGATTTCCCACAGCAGTCGCCTTCCTTCCCACCTTGTTTCTGCAAGCAGGGGCTGCCCCCTCAAGGCATGTGGCTGCTGATCCCACAGTGCACAGGTTGACCTGAGGTGCCATTCTCCCCTCCTTGCGCTGACTGACATATCCTCTCCTGCAGAAAATCCCAAGCTTGGCAGCTGAGGGAGCCACAGCGCGTGAGAACAGGAGGGCAAGAGAGAAAGGAGAGTTGGCATGGGCCAAGCACTGCCCCCAGCCCCGCTTGGCAACACCGTGTGTCACCTCATTGAGCACCCTTCCTGCCACCCCACTTCACTGTCCTCCTCACTGTGTTTCTTGCTCCCAGATGAACACATGAAAGAGAAGAAATAAGGAAAACAGAGGCAGAGAACAAAGAGGAGAAGGAGAGATGGGAAGGTGGAGCAACCCTTGCCTTCCAGGTGCAGCAGAAAGCCCTCTGTGTGGCCAGTTTCCCTTGAGGGCAGCTCCAGCTCCCTGCGCCCAGCGAAGTGAGGTACCGCTTCAAACTGGGGACCAGGCACTGGCCTTGAAACAGCAGCCTTCAAACTGGCAACAGTGGTCGGTACTCAGGAGCTGTGACAGCAAAAAGGGCAAGAACAACCATTGTGTGGGAAGTGACTGCAGGACGTCTAACTCCTGTTTCAAGTCACAAGAGTTTATGAAAATCAGCTGCAAACTCTAGATCATGCTTCTAAAGTGGGACTCTGGCAGCTTTCTTTGTGGCTAGTCCAATTTCACGAGAAACCAGACTTAGCTGGAGCTATATTTAAAACCATTTGCCCAGCTTACAAGAGAAGGCAACATAAGCAAGGTGCTGAGAACAGGCAACGTCTGGAGACTGGTGACGCAGCACCGTGACAATTCAGGTTGGAATGGCAGGGGAGATAAATCTGTGTGTGGGATAAGTGCTAATGAAGGCGGGGAAACCTCTCTGTGGACCCCAGTAGTGTAAGGAAAGGGAAGAATAAACTGAGTTTAAAAAGTCAATGGCACACGTTGTACTCTGCCCACACAGCTGGTGGAACATGCCAGCGACACTGCAACGGCCAAGAACCCACGCATCAGTGCAGGTCTGTGTAGATGGGAGCAACACCTGCAGTCACTTGGGCTGAGGCTGTTTGTAACAGTCTGAGATAGGGACGGCACAGCATTAGCCGGGAAGGAGCATTGATTCTAGGGTAGAGCGTTGTGCAATAACCTGCATTGTGTGGTTCAGTCCTGATGGGACACTGTTAGAGGCAGCTTAATGGGTAATTTGGGCCACAGCCACTTTTGTTCTAGAAATGCCATCTAAATGCAGGCTTGACTGCTTGCACATGAAGACACTGCCTAACGTCCCCCGTGCTCTGAGTGCTGCATCTTTTTGACCAAAATATGTACAGTTAGTGCCTGATGAGTCTTTGTGAAAGTAAGAAATTCGATGAAAGAAAAATTTACCTAATCCTTTTGACCTAGAAATGTAATTTTTAATGTAGTCTTTCAGTTATTCCCATGACTGAGATAAATGGCTCTAGAGAACAAGTTCTTCTTTGCGTATGAGGTGATGTCTCACAGCTCTTCTTTCACTTCAGCCACCTTACCGTTTTACGTGGAGACGGTCATTCTCCACCAGCAAGTCATGGCACACGCACAGCGAAAAGATGTGTTCTCAGCACAAATCCCATGGGCTGGGAGGAGTTAACCCTGTGCTCAGCAGCTATCAACTGTCAGGAAAATCTAGCACAACTATCCATGGAAAAAAATGGTGGAGATAATTTTCTCTATCTCTAGAAAATATAATGACCTCTCAGGAAGGGAGGGTGGCTGTGGAGGAGTGGGCTATCAGGCAGTAAAGACGTCCAAAAAACCAGATTTGGGCTGGAGTAAAGTCTGCCCACCAATCTAGAGGAAATACAACTAGAGACAAATAAACCCAAACACATGAGTTGCCAAGAATAACAGGCAATAAATTTTCTTTTAATATTTTTGTGTGCATTATATGAACTCTAGCATTAAAACAGTGTTCTCCTGGAGAGGAGCACCTCTTCCTGTCCCTGCTGAAAGCAAGCAACAGAAAGGTTTCTAACCATTCCCCAAACTGCATGAACGTTAAATTTCTATATACTGTACAGTAGCTATGTTATACAGTTATATATCTATATCTATATCAGCTTACATTCAACTCTAAATACAGGGTGAAGACTTGGCCTAGTCCAGTTTCCATGAGCTCCCTCTAACAACTCATCTCCATCCTACCTTCCTCCACACAGGCAAATTCCACAGGCATCCCACCATAGAAGTCGGTGGCTGACAGTAGCTTGAATGTCTTTGAGATCAAGCTCTCAGTGCCCTTCTCTCTACAGAAACGTGCGTGCTCTCAGTACAGAGAAATTCCTCCTCCATCCCTAGTCTCATGAGCATCAAGTACTAAAGAGGAACATCATCCTCTGTGTAGGGGTGCCATGCCCCTGTGTATAGGATGAAATTCCAGTCACCGCATAGCTTGGAATCCTTTCTTTTGTATACCGGATTAACACAGAGAGATTTAGCCCATCTACGCCCAATTTTGACCTTACATAGAACAAATCTGTGTCTGCACAGGGGTGTCTTCCCCTACCCAGAGGATGTAACCAGCTTCTTGCTGCATGCAACAGAAATCCAGGTCCTGGGGAGAGACTCTTACATTAATTGTTTTGCTCTTTTTTTTGGAGACGTCTGCCTCTGTGCAGCAAACTGACCCCTGTATTGTGTGACCTTGGCTGCGTGCAGCACACCAGTGCTCCTGCAAGGCTGAACGGTATTCAGTTCAGCAGCAGAGTATATTATGTGAGGGGGGTGAACGGCTGCTCTAGCAAACTGGCTTTCTGGTAGTCGGGAACAACACTTAGACATCCTAGAGACAGGGTCTTTCTCATCTGCTGCAGTGAGCTAAGCTGCTCAGCTCAGCTGCCCCACAAATCATGCCACTAAGAATCACGCAGGGATTAACGCACTTCAGACAGCTCTTCCCCACTTACCCTACCCAGTCCCACAGTGATAACTTCCCATATACCTGGAAATGTTTTCCATATATCTGGAAAACAAAGTTCTTTTGAGCAAACTGCAGACATACAGTGCTACCAAAGTGAATTCTTGTCCCCAGGCTGGCCTGCCTCTGTGCTTATACTTGTAGATATTTCTACCTCCCCACCAGCACGTGGCTCTGTGCAGGTCAACACAGCCAGAGAACCTGCAGGAAAACCCAGGGATCCCAGTGATTCTTCTCCCACATCCCATTCCAATTTGTGACTCCTTTCTGCTTTGTGCAGGAGCTCCCCGGTCAGGAGGTAGGAAGTCAAGTGGAGATATTGAAAGCAGGCTCAGCCAACTAGAGAGTTTGGAGGTAGCCAGACCAAGACAAGTCACCAGAACAAGCTAATTCATTGCAAGTTCCCAGTTCTGAAAGGACACCCATGTTCTTCGTGGTCTCTCTTGGGCTCAGGATTGAAGGCAGCCATACTTCCTGCTCCCTGGAAGTTGCCTGGAATGAGCATCAAGAGATTTCTTCAGTAAGAAGGGAGGGACAGAACGGAAGAGAGAGGAGGGGAGAGGAAGAGGCAGAACTCTGTTCCAACATCATCTTCTTGAGAAAAATATAATGCCATATTAAATCCAGAATTCTTCCTTTCAGTAGCAGTTGTGTGTGAGGGAGGCAATGGGCTTGAGACAAAGAACTTCCCAGAGGTAGTTATAAATGATCTGCTGCCATACAGGGACAATGAGGTTTGCCTTGGGTTGAGGACAGCTCATCTCCCAGTTCTGTCACTCCTCTGAGGCCAGCAGACACAGGAGGAGGCCGTGCTATCACACAGCAAACTCAGTGGCTCAGGAGGACTAGAGAGGCACAGGCTGATGAACCATATCCGAACTCATACTGATGCCATGCAAGAAACCTAGACCAGGAGTCCTAGGGCGCACAAAGGTTTGCACTCCTCCATGAAATGCAGCTCAGGCCATCTGTACCACTGGAGAGGACTACATCCTGTCCCTGTGCATGTCTCTCTGCAGGGGCAAAACAAGAGAAGATGCAGTGCATTTATAAGGACCTCTGGGAAATGAGCAGTTCATGGCCTGCCAGAGTTTGAGGGAAAAGAGGGGGAGCATCCCACATCCTCATCTTCTAAATCTGAAGATGACAACAGCCACCATGACAGCCTAGCAGAGAGGGGACTCTGTGTACTGCAGCACCTGAAGAAGAGGATGTGGGGGAAGGTAGAGAAGCAAGGAAATGGTGGGGAAATCACAAGCAAGAAGGACTTGTCTTGGGTTGTAGGTAGTGGATGATGACTTCTCTTCTCTCCCTCCCTTTTTCTCTCCTGCTGTTGGTAGCTCACAGAGCATCAGGCCTTTTGCGATGCTGCTCCAGACGTTCTCTGCAAGGGAGATGCAGGGGTTGCCCAGATCGGCGGAGACGTCGAGAAGGAAGGCCAGCCAGCTGACGACAGATCTCATCTGAAGACACAGCAGACACACACATGTTGGCAGATAATCAAAGCTTCCTTCAAGTTCCTCACCCCCAGAATAGGTAGAGGGACATCCTTCACTGCATTTACAGAAACTGTTGGAACTGCTGAATCCTCATATACATGAAGCAAGTGAACAAGTCCTTAGGCTTTTATTCATTTCCTTCTGGCTTTATTAATGCACAATACATATTAAAATCACTCATATTTTGCTGCAACACAGACCGCATAAGAAATCTAGACTAGATCCTGTTTCTATTCACAAACTGAAATACTGAGAGTTACTCTTTAACCTCGAAGGAATGCTACTTTGAGTAAGGGTGTGTCTGGAGCTAGTAGAGCATGATCAAGATCGAGGAAGGCAGAGCTCTCATACTTCTTGCTACTATGATACCTACTGCCCAGCGTTTTTCATGGCACGCATACTGGATGCGAGGATGCATCACATTACAGCTCCCTCAAGCCAAGTCCAGGGAAAGTACTACATATGGATCGGGGCTGGGTAATTAATTAGATCGGAGACTCTATTAGATGGCTGCAGCTATTCTAGGCTAGGCTGTGCTATCACTCACCTTGCATGACCTCATTCTCCTTGCAGACAATGCGAGAGCACACCTCCTTGTTTATAATGTACATGCGACGGACACTGAGGGATCACCAAGAGCACATCAAGGACAGCAGAGAAAGGCACAGGGACCCAAAGAAACAAAAAAGGGACACAGGCAATAAACACGTCTATTCATTGACGAGGAGGCAAATCCTAAATTTTTAGGATTAGTTAGTCTAGAACAAGGCTGTGGTCAATAGGAAAGTAATCTTTATTGCGACTTCATTAATAGCCAAATAGTTTAAATACGGATTACAATATGGGGCGCAATACAGCTCCTTAGTGCTGCAGAGATAATAGTTACTGCGTTCTTTTAATTAATCACCCTAGGAGGACGCTGTGAGGATGGGATTCATCTCTCCAACTGATTCCCTGAGGGAACCTCTAGTCTTCAAAGGAAACGACTGTTGAACTGGACATGCCATTTCTGGAGAGTTTTTAGGGGTTTTCTTAGGGACTGCAGGTTTCTTACCTTGTAACACAGAGGTAGCTGATACACTGCTTTACCGGTTTGTGAACAGAGTACAGGCGCGTGCAAGGGAACTTTTCTTCACGACAATCTGGGAACACAGACACACACACACACAGAGGTGCAATCCAGCATCACTGGCAGGTGCATTTATTCTGGCACACACATAACTTCATCACTAAGTACTGTCCTCCAGGTTTTTAGGGAAGGACCCTAGCCTCTATCTTCCAATTTCTTGTGAGAGATGGGGATGGTTTAGAGAAGAGGAAAATAAGGCAGACATTTCGGGTCCCCTTGCTTCTTAAGACAAAAGTAAGGGAAAGTTGAGTGAAGTGCAAAACAAGCCCACTGGGAATCCTCAATACAGGAGGCACATACTGTAAAGGTGACAGAGACAAGTAAGCAAAATGTAAATTGTAGTCGCATGTTTAAGACACGTGTTTCTAATAGATCAGCAATCTCACACTTCAGGACACAAACCTGGTTCCTTCATTTTCTGGACAATGAACCCTATAGCTAAATATAGTGTGTTTCCTTTTGAAATGCCAGGTCTTGGCCACTGGAAATGACAGAATATTGACCCATCCTGTCCAGTCTGGTGATCTGCCAGTTCCTCCCCTTCTGGGTTTACCACCCAGGGGAAGACTTCATCCTCCACTACGGTCATTCTCCAGTACTTCTAACTCAAGGAACAGGGTGAAGGGAATTTTCCAGGAGACAAAGCTCAGTTCTTGGCCAGCACCTGCCTGGAGAGGTAGCAGGGTGGATGAAAGTGCATCTGGGAGGGGGTGCAGGCAGCAAACTCAAACATACCTGATGAAGCCGTAGTAGTTTCACTGTCAGACTGAACTGGAAGACAGAGGGTAGCAAAGTTAGCGTGATTTACCATGATTCCTTCCTAGAAACCAGCTTACTCAAAACAAGCAACTGGAAAGCTCTTTCAAGAGCCCTCTGTTGTAACTTCTAATGTGGAAAAAGATATCACTGTTACTGACATGAAACCATAAGAGAAGGTTCAAGCCCAATATGAATCCACGCAGTCAACAACGATAAAATCTGTCCAAGCTTTACCATAAAGCATTACCATTACTGTTCCAAATTACACTGTAAGGGCATCTTGACTTTCAAAAAATCTTGACATTTAAAAGGTCAGGTAAAGGTATTTAGTTGCTGTAAATGCTGTCCTTCTAGAGAAGAAGCGAAGGAGCCTTGTGACTGCCTCCTCCTAAGCAACTTCCTAAGAAACAGTATCCTCAGACCACCGGTTCATTAATGTCCATGACAAGGCGTCAAAAGGACATTGGCTTGTTATTCCCTCTGATACAGCAACCCACCTGTACCACAGCAAACCAGTACATTTTATTATTTACCCAGTGACCAACTGGAAAGGAACTCGGAGGAGTGACTGCCAGGCGCAAGTTTTCATCAGCAGTTACAGAGGACTTACACTCATAGTATCAGCCAGAAGCACCGACAAAACACGTGGGTGCAGAGAGAAGGAGTCTCTTGGGCATCGGGGCTGTGGCCGGGGGCAGCCAGGGAAGGCAGGATTCTGTGTGTGCAAGGGACTGGGCAAGGAGAAAGAAGAGGGGCCCGCAACATTTGGCTGTGAACTGAGAATAAACTCACCAGGACTAAGCAGCACAGGTGGTGTGACAGCTGCAGCTGGAAAAAGAGAAGGTGTTCTGAAAGATCTTAATTTGAGTTTTCAGCCTCTTTCTCCCTCCCACAGTTCTGCTGATGGCTTACCGCTCCTGACCAGTAGCCATGCCACATACGGTTCATAGACAACGCTGATGGTGGTGTTATCTGACTCGTCAGAGTAACAGCAGGCTTTCCCTGCGAATATCCTGGGTGTCCTAGAGCTGATGGGACGCTGTAGAGGGCCCCTTGGCACATCCTTTGTGAAGAGTTCCTTCTTGATCCCTCAACAATAAATGTTTTGAAGCCAAGGCTTCACATTTCGTCTTTCCAGGTTGAGATGCAGGTTAGCCACTGCCAGTTTGGTCGGGACACCAAGTCCTGCCTAATCTCCTACAGATTGTCAGGCCTCACGCGCTGAACACGAGACTGACACAGGCTGCTTTCACCTCCCGTCCCCACAAGGAAGATCATACACCTTGCGTATACAATATTGTTGCTTCCGCTTTTATCCTCCAGTGTTGTCCCATGACAGCTGGTCAACTTGACCCACAGTACTCTAGCCAGATGATGAGCAGAGTCACAGGGCAGAGACTATGGAACTGCTGTCCTGAAGAAGGGGACACCCCTAGATGAGCTCTCCTACACACAGAGCACACTTCCCAGCAACCACCAAGCGCTGCTGCTTTTTCTTTGTCTGTTGAACTGTGTCATCGCCCAGATGTGTTCTCCTTCTCCCTGCCCTGCCCGGTCCCCCCCACCTCAGAGGGATGTGTTTGAGAGACTGCCCCAGCAGAGAGAGAAACCACCACTGAGGCCAGAGGTGCCATATTCAAAACAGGACTCATACGGAAAAAGCGGGCAGGCTTCTTGAGCCGCCGGCCCCCTCCTCCCTTCCCCATTGTGAGTCCAGCAGGATTAGCGGGTCCTGTAAACGCCGACACTCCCATCAGGTCTGTGTCCTACCTCTGGGGCTATCTCCACAGCAAGGCCTGGCTCTCTAAGGAGGCACATTGCATGCTGCAAGTGATCATCTTCAAGTGTCCTCCATCTACTCTGTATTTCACATACATTTTGCTGCCCCCCAGTGACATAGGCGTGGGCACAGCAGGGAAGTACTAAAAGAACAATATTTCCACCTCCCCATCCCTCCACTGCTCAGAGTTTGCTTTTGGCTCTTTTGCCACCTCTGTCTCCTGAGCACCCAAGCATAGCCGCTAGCTGTCAGCAGACACGCACACAGTCTGTGTCCCAATGCTGCCTCGCTAACTGGTGAACCTGCCCAATTTCTTTCCCTTGCCATTTAGTCTCTTCCTTCCTGCGAGCCCAGGCTTGCATGAGCTTCAGATTTCATGGCTTCCTGCGGCGCAAACAACTTCAGAGAGCCCTGGTACACCAGGTGAGATGGGCATTTCCTCGGAGAACAGGCCATTAAGCCACCCTAAGTTCATCCTCTGGGACGGAGCAGAGAAAGGACTCTCAGATAGCCATAAAACCTGGAAGAGCACTGCTAAATGCCAGAAGTGGGAAAGAGGAGTTTCTGAGCATAATGGATAATTTCTAGGGCTATGTAGGTAGGAGTAAAGGTGAAAAGGGGAAAAGAAGCCTGAAGATGCCAAAAGACAGGAGCTTACCAGAGGTGCTGATAAGAGAGTCGGTGCTAACTTCACCTGGAAAAGAGATAATGTCCTTGAGAGAGCTTGTCTTTGCTTTGTGGTTCCCGGCATAGCTAGCCATAGCAAGCTTGAATTACCTTGGCCACCATGGTAGGCTCAGGAGTCCAGTCCAGCAAATACACAACACAGTACCGCCATCTCACCCGTACCCATCCCCCTTTTCAGTGTCTGGCCTGGGACTGGCTTTCTTAGTGCACACGCTGCATCAACCCTTACTGAACTCTGGATTCATATTCTGACTTCTCAGATATGGCCACTATGGGCATCTTGATGGGAAAGACAGACATCTGAAACAAGGACGCTGATAGTTCCTGCAGCAGTAGGACAGAAAGCTGAGGCACCCACTGCAGAGAAGGAGGGAAGCAACTCCAGAACCTAGGAGGCTTGACTGTGGAAATTCATCAGCAGATGGGCTTCTTCAAAAAGCAACTGATGGCAAAGCTGGGGTAGGTGCGATGGAGAGATAAAGTGCGAAGGAAAGGGAAGCTTGGTGAACACATTTTGGAACAGCTTCTGAATAGCTTTCCAGGAAACCCCAGGTAACGCACATGGCAGGATCATAGCAGGGGCTTCAGTCTGAAGAAAAGGCAGACCCTTGTGGTTCTGCTGGGTGCTGAAGCATGATGCAAGCATATGTTCATTTTGTCTTATCATGTCACAGAAATGGAAAAAGGTCCAGAGGGATAAAGCAATTCACCCCCAACAACATCCCCAGTACACCAGTCAATATCCTTTCTCAATGGCCTCACTGCTACAGCACCATGCCACTTGTGCACCCTTTTTCTTGGGATTTTCCTGAGCAGTGGTAAAAAGTTCCCTGAGCATCTCATGGCTGAAGAGTTATCAGCTCTCCTGGATCTCCCACAACCCTTGACTGAGAATATAACTTCATGCGCTTCAGCTAAGTATTCAGGAATGGAACACCAGGGAATTATTTGTAAAGAACACACAACACTTAGCAGGTTGTCTTGGAGGGCTTGTTTAATCTCCACTGCAAGGCAAGCTCATAATGTCAGAGGCAAGGAAATGAAGAAGGGCATTTACAATTAATCAGGCTGTAAGTACAAAGGACAACCGGGTCACATGAGCAGTCTTTAGCACATAACATGCCTGTAATACTTACCAGTTGCACTTTCCAGTTCTTGCCCATTGACCATCCATGGAAACCAGTCTGCAAAAGAGAGGGGAGTGAAGAAAGGACAGAGAGAGGGATTTCTATAGTTTGCAGGCTTTGTGGAATGTTTTTTGAGATGACGTCCAGGAGACACCACTGCCCTCTGCTGAAGAGAGAAAGTATCTCCTCTCTGCCTCAGCCTCCACTCTGGCTGGCTTTGTTCTTCAAAGACTTGTGGAGACAGTGGGTCCTGGTCCTATCCCTGCTGTTTCACCAGGGCCAAAGGCTAGGCACAGGGACAAGACAGTAAATACCTCCAGATCTGCTACGGGACTTTGCATTTCTGAGACCCCATTTGATGCATTTTGAAAACAAATTGCACATTGCCTCCCTGCTTGGGAGGCTGGTCAAAATCCCTATCTCCATTTTATAAAAGACAAAGCTGAGTCATGGAAACTATTTGCTTGGGCTCACAGATTGAGTCATTGGCACAGTAAGAAACAGAGAGCAGGTCTCGTAACTCCTTAGGCAAATAATGATCTGGTCCATCATCCTGCCTGGGTATGGAGCACAAAGCAGATGATCTTTTCCCTCGCAGCCCCTGGGTGCTCTGGAGAGGGAGAACGACGAAGGCTTGGCTGTGCGTGCTGGGTGGAAGATGAGAAACTGAAACTGAGCTAGACCGTTCATTTGTCCAAATATAAAGGGTGAGAGAGCTGCTTCCTACAGCAGCCAAGAATAGGAAAATATTTCCTGCTAGCCACAGAGGAGGGAAATGTCTGCATAACTGGGGTGGGATGAAGGAAGGAATTGGCAGGAAAAACCCAGTGATCTGGGGCACTGCAGGGACGTGTGCAGGACGAGCCCAAAAAACAGTACACCCCGCTACGTCTGATGAACTCAACCTTTAGCTTTCTGTTCTTAATGGAAGTGCACTGCATGGGTAAAACCCATCAGGTCTGAAGCTTTTGTCTTAGTTCTTCCTCATTCCAAGAGCAGTTACTTGCAGGCTGCAGAGGGACTCTTGGGAACCCAATATAATCCTGCTCTGCAGCATTACGGGAGTCGCTGGACCCTGCTGCTATTCCCTTCCCCACCCAGCTGCCAGCAAGGGCTCAGCTGCTGGCGACTGACCCAGGCACAGCCAGACATGTATAATAACTTAAGTGCGCGACGTAATGCAGCCCAAAACTTTCCCTGTTCTGGCTAATCTCTTTAACTAGAAGAAAAAAAATATATCAAACACTTTCTCATTTGTTTCTGATACCAATGGACGGATACAAATTCTGAAACCACTGCAGATGCCAGTAGTGCTGGATTTGAAACGGGAGTCATACAGGAAAAGGGGTGAGGCTCCCCCTTTTTTTTGTAACATTGAAAAGTCAGCTCTTACTAGCTTTTTTTTTTTTCCTTCCTAGGAGATAACTACAAAACTGGTCCAATTCTAAAACAAGAGGATACAAGTGAAGTGAAACTTCTGTATATGAGGAGAGGAGACAAAGACGGGGCTTTCTTATCAGATTTTCAGTCATGTCAATTTATATTTGCTCAGGTACCCAGTTCATATGCTTCATAAATGCCTGGACTTTATTGCCCAAGTTGCAATAAATTCATCCTTGAGGTCTGAGAAAACTGCAACCCTAATTCACCAAACCTGTAGCTCACCGAAAAACAAAAGAGGCAATGACAGACCAGCTGGTGGTTCCTGTATTTTTCCAAGTTAAAACAAACAAAACCAAAAGAAATGCTAAAATAAAATACACAAAAGTAAGAAATCTTCCTTTCAGGCCTCCTTCACACATCATAAAAGCCACAGCCTTTTTTTTCTGCATCAAACTTTGCGGGCCACCTACAAGCTCATCTCCTGGCTGCCTTACTTTCCTGGTTCACAGTCACAAATATGACACCTTTGCAGGAAAAGTTCTACTGGGAGCAGAATCAGGCTTCAGCATGAGGGGAGGACCAAGGAGAGCTGATTGGGATGACCTGATTTGAATGGGATAGGTGCAGTCATCTGTCTCCTACATACAGTCTTTCCTGGGCGAAGCTTTTTCCATTCACTGGAATTAATCACCTCTTGCTTTCTGTCCTGAATCTTATGACTATAAAGTCTGATGCTGCCCTCTTGGTTTGGGTTTTTTGGTTTTGGGTTTTTTTTTTAACAAAGTTGATCCCACCCGAATTTTTCACCAAAGTAACCCAAAGCAAACAAAAAAGTGGAGTAACAAAACAGAACAACAAGAAGAAGAACAAAAGCAGAGAGTGGTTTGAACTACGGAGGTTAGGTTTCTCAAAACAGCTATACAAAAAACTGCAAAACCTCCTGGTAATCGAGTGGCCTAAAATGGGGCCATTCCAGCAGGAACCGCTAGTGAGCAGTTGCTAGTAACCATTGCTAGTAAGCAAATATTTCACAGCTATGACAGAACAAGTTTTGTGGAGCACGGGGAAATGCTCTGCAGATCATGTAAACACAAGCGGAACAGCAGTCTATAGTAGGCACAAAGCACAGCTAACCCTCTTTCTCAACCTGACCTGTCTGTTTTGCTTAGCCAAATATCCCTGTGGCTGTGGACCTCTGCCTCTTGCTACTCCCAGTACTTACTGGAGAGGGGAAACGTATGGGAACCAGTCCCCAGTTCCTGATTTTTTCCTTATAATCCTATATTCACCTTGCCTTTCCTGTTCGGTCTTTCCCCCTTCACTGTCCACCTACACGTCCCTGTCTTTCTCCTTAGGTCATTGCATGTTAGTCGGCATAGGAAACTCTGTGGGGCCGGGGTGGAGAAGAAATCCTCCCCCTGGCACAAGGACTCACCAGCTGGGGACAAGGAGAGTACTAAGAGACACAACAGTATACAGGCTCCAGAGGTCTTCATCCCTGTGGAGTGGAGGAGAGAGGATTCAGAGGAAACCCAAGGCAGGAACAGGGATACCCCCCCCTATAGCACGGAAACTCTTTGCTTGCTGCCTCCTTTTCCCTCTCAAGACCATTTGGTTTTCCCAGCCTCCCTCCCACCTGTCTCCCTCCTCATCTGGCCAGTTTTCCAGGTGTTTCTGAAACATTTTGGACTGATCATATAACTCCATCTGCTTTCTTTCTCTTTCCACCTCCTCGCTCCTGTCTCCATCTCCTTTCTTATCCAGGCGGCTAAGCCCCCCTCCACACATACACCGAGCGCGCAAATGAAAGTTCCTCCTTCTTATCTCCCTCTACTGTCTTCTACTTTTAAATTATCTTGAGAAGCTGTGAGAGAAGAGATAGGGTCCCCATCACTTACTGCAGCCCTCGGTCTCCGCTCCCTTCAGCAGCAGACGCTCTGCCTTTCCCCTTTCAGCGGTCCCCCCCACTTTGGCTATTGGATAAATCACATGCAGCCACACCCAGAACACGTTCTACTTTTGGTTGTCTTCAAAATATGATTTTGGGGGAAAAAAAAAAAAAAAAGAGAAAGAAAGAAAAAAAAAAAAAAGAGACGCCAGCGAGATGGTGGGACGGGGTGTCATCATGCATCTGGAATGAGGGGGGGAGCGAGGAGCAGCAGCCCACACCCTCATTCCAGAGTTTATTATCCTCCGAAGGGAGCCCGCTCCTCCCATTCCCGCGGGATGGCCCAGCACCAGAGACGGATTATCGTGTCTACGTTACACATTCGTGTCCGTTCCGCGTTGCCCCCTCCTACGCAGTCCCGCTGCTCCGTCGCACGCCGATAATTCTGCCCTTCTTTCC
>VXBH01004199.1:68154-84318 GCA_013400035.1 Rynchops niger
GGGGAGGCGGGGGGGGGCAGTTTTTCACGTGGTGCAGGGGTGTGTGTGTCTGTCGTTGAGTCTTGCAGCGAAATCTTTAGGACTAGGTTTCTTGTCCTCTTTTGTTTTCTGGTGTTTAAAGAGCTAATTGCATATGGGTGATTTAACTGCCTAGGATCTACCTAGGTTCCGTTTTCAAAGCATGCCACCGTTAATCTTTAACTCCATCATTTAGGCAAGCATCCTCCATACATGTTATTTTAGGT
Source organism: Rynchops niger (assembly GCA_013400035.1). Taxonomy (NCBI): domain Eukaryota; kingdom Metazoa; phylum Chordata; class Aves; order Charadriiformes; family Laridae; genus Rynchops; species Rynchops niger. The sequence goes on from VXBH01004199.1 coordinate 68,400, forward strand.
TTTTTGGTCACTGTTTATAAACGACTGTTTTATTTTCTGTGGCAGAGTGGGGTCTAATGCATAGGAATATATATGCATTTGACCTGAAACATACTTTTCTCCAGTCTCCTCATCTGAATGTTATTCTGGGGGAGGGATTTAAAGGCTCAAACAAATAAATAGGAATAGTTTTTGTAGGTTTCAGAACTTAATTTCTTCACACGTTCACCTGTAGATACAGATTTATCTTTGAACGCGTGTTCTGTAGTAAAGGAACAAACTGCTTAACCTTCTGTTGTTTTTTTTTCCCCCCCTTAAAATGGGTTTCTGTGGTAGTGTATTTCTGTAAATTGTTTGAAGTTGCACATTTCCCCTAATTGTGTTTGTCCTGTCTTTTTCTTTTGGCTTTGCTTACCATCTTGGTCAGTACCTTAAGTTGAGATTTAGTTTATTAGATATCTTCGTATGTTTTTTAATGTCTAATAGGGATGTTTCTTCTTTTGTCCCCTTAGGTTTTGGTGACTTCAGAGTCATTTAGGGGTTTAGTTCTGAGGAATTAGACACACAGGGATTGAGTCTATTTACATAGAAAGCTACAGCTCTTCACCAGTACTCTTTCCTCCTTTCCAACCTTCCTCCACCATAGGGAAGGACAATTTGTGAATTATCTTGACAGTCATTTACTCCCACTTTCCCCCTCAGAAATCCGTCTTGGTCCCTGAGGCATCCTCTAGACGTTGCCCGTATTAGTACCAGGAGAACGTTGTTGTCATCATCATCATCCTCATCCCTTCCTTGGTTTGGGCGCTTCCGTAGAACCTTCCCCTCCTTTGGAGTGCAGTGCAGAGAGGCACCCAGGAGACTTCCTTGCCACCCATTTTGGTTAGTGGAGGATCCAGGAAAAGGGGTACCCAGCAAGACACGTGACCTCATTAAGGGAGCCAGAACTGAAGCAGCACTTGGCACGCTGAAGGAAGCACCCATCTTTGGCATTTTTCTTTCATCTTCCACTCCTTCCTCACCAAATTTCTGGTAAGTCTCTTCAGCCCATTCATTCATACAGTGATGTTTCCCTTCCCCCACTCCGGGCGCTGGGAGAAGCGTGCACAGAGACAGAGAGTGGGGTGGGGGAAGGGAGGAGGGAAAACTGGCTGTGTACACACGGACTAGGGGGGAGAGGGGTGTATTGTACCACATTGCAGGGAAACCTGGGCAGAGGAGGAAGAACCTCTCTTCAGAGAAGCGGCTGATGTGGGAGGAAATGTATGTGTTATTTGCACGGGTGTGCGTGCACACGCAGGCAGAGTAGCGGGGGGTAAAAAAGCTGAGAGCCTGTTGTAGGAAAAAAATACTAAGACCGGAGCAGAAGGATAGCTGATGCTGACCAGCATCAGGCTGGTGCTGCAGAGAGGGAAGAGAATAGATAATTCACTGAAGATCAGGAACTGGGGTGTGTGAATGAGGAATGTGATCACCTACTTGCAAGCAGGAGCATAGAGGAGGAAAGATGGGGGGTGTGGATATCTGCCTTTTAGAGGCGATTGTGCCCGGAAGGATTGCTGCTAGAGTCTTTAACGTTACTCAGTGCAAAGGTGGGGACAAGCAGATGAAAGCCATCGCAAGGAGTGCTGTTGCCTGTCTGCGGGGGCGGGGGGTTGTAGTGGGAGTGAATGGGAACGTTTAATATATTCCCATATCCTTTGACTGTTGCAGTCTACAAATCTCGCAGGGAAAAGGAGGTGAATACTGTGCTATACTTTCAAAGAGGTGTGCTTGGGGTTCACCTGCCTGCAGTGACTTTACATTCTATGATGCATGTGTAGAGGGCAGGTGGTAATGCAGCAGCACTGGACAGACTGCGCTGCAGCTGCTCAATATATTACATAAAATGCATTTAAATAAATATTATAATTTTTCAGATTCTTCAAATTTTAAAAATGTGTTCTTTCCAAAGATTCTCAAACAGTTATGTGACAGTCTTAGGAAAACTAGCCTCTGGTAGGTAAGAGAGGAATTTTTCTTGAGGTTGTCCTTAAGCATTACTATGAAGCAGCAGTGTCAGGAATGAGTTGATTTATCTTGGATTTATTTTTTCAAAGCAATTTTAACAAGTGGTTCAATATGTCAGTTTTGATCTCTGTATATATCACCGTGAATTATATTCATCATCCATATATATTTCCTTCAGGTTTTCTTCAGATGATTATCATTCTGGTATCTTTGTGTGGAAAAAAATCAATTGTGTTTTATACTTGAAATATCTGTGAACTGTTTTCAGACCTGCTCTCCCTATGACGGAGAAAGTCATATTTCTGGGGTGTTTCAAATACTGCTCTCTTCTCATCAAGATGAGGCAGAGACTTCCATGACAGCGTATGATGGATCATATGCTGGGTCATATACCAGATGACCCTTCATTAACTGTTTAACTACTCTGCTACCTAAGATTGACTTTGTAATTCAGATCTGCCTTGAGATGTCTCCTAAAGGAGATAACTTATGAGCATCTGCCAACTGTTCTTAGGTCTTCAGTGTCTTGAGGTGTGGCCTCCAACACAACATTCTAGAAACTGCTGTAGTGGTAGAGACAATTGGTTTATTGGAAGTGTGTCCTCAGTTTCAAGCCTTAGCTAACCTGCGATGAAAAGGAAAGCAAAATCTGTGATAAAAAGGAAAAAAACCTTTTCCAACTTGAGTAATGCTGTTCTGCGAACAAGTATTAAGGGTTACGCATTAACGATAAATGTGAAGGTGCAGTGTTATTCGTAGTGAGGTGAGTGCTAGGAGCTATATTTTTCCTAGTTCTCCATTTCCCATGGCAGTTGTGGCTGTCAGTCTCTTTGCTCTTTCCTTCTCACTTCATGAGATTTTTATTATCATTATCTGAGCTGTGGGTAGAGCTAGAGGTAAGCTGAAACTGAGATTAGGTTTCACTTCTCTATTAACTGCTGAAATCCACGGGGTTGTGTTAGCGGCATAGTGCTGTAACTGAGGGCGAAAGTCTGAGCCAAGGTTTAAAAAAGAGGTGATTCTGGGAGGGGCTAATGGTATTAATTGTTACACGAACTTGTTTCCCAGATCTCACTATAGGCAATGGGAGTGTGCTATAACATCAGATCGCAAGTTGAGCAGTTGAGATAGCTAGATGTCATTGATGCCTGATGCTACAAAACGTCTGGGATTCCATTTGCCATTCCCACAGGGAAGAAACATCCCGGTACTTTTAATTTACAAGGGTATTGACTAGTTACATTCTGAATAGAAAGGATACGGAATGATCTTTTTGCGTACTAGATTATCTTTTATGTTACTAATTTATCAATAATACATAAATTAGTATCTCCTAATAATTGGTTTCTTGTTTCAACTTAGGGGAAAATACATCATGATGAAAAAGAAAAAGAGGCTAGTCTAGTTTCTCCTGCTTTTGGGTGTTGAAGACAGACAAGGAGCAAATGGACAATGGAGGGCAATTTCCCATTCCTGGAGGCAGGTCTCTAAGGCTCTCTCTGTGAAGAGAAGGCCCTTTCAAGGGAAAAATGGGTGGTCTTCAGAGAAGATTTCCACGTCCCTCTAGACAGCTGAATTCCCTATTATGTCAATAAAACATATTCGCATTTGATGTAAAGTAGAGAAGTAACACAGTGAATGCTTTTGTTAGAACAGCTGCTAAAGGTGTATTACAGATTCAAGGAATGCAGGAGGAAATACGTTTGCATGTGATGGGGAGGAAGCTGCTGTGTGAATGCCAGAATAAAGCCTAGCTTAAGCAATACAGGGATGTCACAGCTCAAAGTTGAGGTGAGCCTTCCATTCCCTCTATAAATTGCTAAGAATCTGTTCCACACAGTGTCTTTCTGATTCAGATGCAGCAGCGACTGCTTGGCTGGCATGACACATAATTAGTTTGATTTTTATCATAGAGCTTTTACTTTGCTGCCCTTTTACCTCTCCCAGCCTGTTTTATGCAGTTCAGTTTATGATGTTTTTATCACTTCATAAATCTTTTAGTTATTGAAAGATTGTACTTACATTGACCATAGTAGGTTTGAGTGCAAAGTGCATGTCAGTGCGTCATCTTGAAGACATTTTAACATCCGCTCTTCGCCTTATATATGCTATACTTATTTTGAAATAGGTGCTCTCATGGATTAGAAAGTATTCTATGCACACCCAGCGTTGTCCGAGGCAGTGTCTTTTAGATTGAAATGGGTGGAGTTGGTTTTCAGGGAAAAATTCTGGAAATCATATCCAACTCGAGAGCTTAATGCTGTTGTGCATCTGACTGCAAGGCAAGCTTTCCTCCTACAGACCATTTTCTTGAGAATGTGGGAGGGATTGATAAGATGTTTGGGTTAATAGGGTAAATTGCATGTTTTGTGTTCTGTGAGACTTCTTGCACAATCAAAATAGGGATTATAAAGAGAGGCTGAACTGGCAAGTAGATTCCATTTTTAGGAGCAGAATGTTAGCATGAAAAGGTTATTTCTCTAGGTGCAAAAAAAGTGGTACTGCGTTGGAGGGCAAGGAACTTCTGCCTCTGCCCCTGGTTTGTACTAAAGTAAGTTTCTTAATCTTGACCTCCAGAATTGAGGTTGTTACCTGCCTGCTTCACGATGAATTGCGAGCCTTTGTATATACAGTTCTTAAACTTTTTAAGATTTAGAGGAGATGAGACGTAATAATAGGAGGGAGGTGAATACCCATACCCAAGGCATTTTTTATATGCCTGCTGGTTTAATGTGCTAATTGAGGTATCTGGATGGCTCTTTTCGATGATGCTGTAGCTCCTTTCAAAAATAGAAGAAAGATGGAGGAAAGAAAAGGATATCCCATTTTTTCTTTCTTCTTCAATCCTTTGCTGATTTTTAAGAAAGAAAATGCTGAAATGGCAGTTGGGGAGACATGACAGCACAGTCTCTGCAGGTTTAAGGGGGTGGAGGTGGGGCCATGTAGAAAAGAGATTTGAGAAAAATGGGAGCAAATCCCTTTTGGGAGTGAAAGCAAGGGTTAGGATCAAGCGAAATTGGGGGAAGGCTGCCAAAAAGAAAATACTTGTACCTTTGCACCGGTCTTAGAACCAGCACAAGGAAACAACCCCCAAAAACCCAAGCAGACTGGAAATCTGTAATGGCTTCTGATTTTATTTTATTTTTTAAATTATGACAAAGTCTGTCTAGTATCTTTTTTTATATAATCATTGTTCTACAGCTCAATTTTTAAAATGAGATAGGCGAGCCTGTTAGGTAGAGCTGCTTTTCAAAAGAGAGGCGGTAGGTGGGGCTGTTTGGTCTCCCCAGTCGCGCAAGCAAGTAGCAGGAATAAAGGTAAATCGACAAGAAGCCTTCTGAACTGTGCCGTAGCAGTGGCATTTCTGAAGAATACAGCTTGTCCCAATTCTTAGCTGAGGATGTTGTTCCAGGAAGTTTTTGGTAAACTACCATGTAGAGAAATCCATTGTTGAAAGAGCCAAAAGTGGGGCAGGATCTGACAGTTGTCAGCCATTGCAAGCCCAGGCCTCACCTTGCCCTTTTCACTTTCATCTGCTTTGAAGAAAAAAGGGATTATTTGAAATATCTAAAGATATTCTTTACAACCTCCCATGCCCCTGTTCCTGCAGGGAGCAAACCTTCCTTATCCTGCTTTACCTTGGGCATCTTTACTGCTGTCAAGGGCAGGTCTGCATCTGTGATTGCCTTTTTCTAGCTTCTGCTTGATTTCAGTCTGTTAGTATGAAGAACTTTAGTCCTTGGCTTTATTGTTGCTCCTCATTTACCAAAGCAATGGAAAAAAAGCCCCAGTCTTTGCTTGTTGTCATTATGGTTCTCAGTACCAGGAATAAAAATGGCCACTTAAAATTTTATATTCTTGTTAAGGAAAAGCTGTGCTAGTACAAAAACCTTCTTTAATTAAAAAAAGATAATTTGGCTTGCTTTTATGGTTATAACAAAACAATCCGTTAGTTCCAAGACCTGCTGCAGAAATTAAAATTCTTTGTAATATTAAATGAAAGCAGCTGTATACCTATGGTCTCTCTGCTTTTACATTTTCTATGGACATTAGGTCCTGTCATTAGGACTACCAGGCAAAACTCCCGTTTCTGTCCCAGCGTTCAATTCCGTTCGAGACTCATGTAAGCTGTATTGGTGAAAACAATGATTTCTCCCTCCTTAATTTAATGTGAAAGTTTAAAATGTGTTGCAGAAAACACCTCTCTTTTTCTCCAGAATTCTTGTTCCCTACACCATGCTGCTGCTTGTTTTTTCTTCTGTAGATGAGTAGTCCATTAACGTACCTGTAGTGGTTTTAAAGCTTTTAAGATATTTTAGTATATAGTCAAAAATAGTCCAGGTCCTCTGTATTCAAAGCAAAGCTGAACTCATGCCTCCGCAGAGGTGTCTTGCTGACGCAGCAAAATTTAATCCGCATGTGCAAAAAGGCTTTTTGGTTATCCTAATGAATATGTAAGCCTAGGTGGAGTTATGTATTAGGTAGGTGGAATTATGAGCATCTTCTCTGTATAAATAATGAGTGAATGTCCCCAGTAGGTTGTGCTAGATTTATGAGTTTTCCCCCTAGCACCCGGCATCGAATAAAGCAATACCTCCTCTCTAAACTACTTTTGGTTTCAAGAGCTTTTATTTCAGGTAACACTATCATGTCTAACACCTTCAATTCGAACTGTTTTTTCTGGTTTTGGTGCTGAATTCATTAGTGCTCTTTATACCTAAAGGTATTTTTTTTTTTTTAAATATCTTGGAGCAAGAGAGGGCTAGAACTCAGGTTCAAACCTTGCTTTTTGTTTTAGATTACATTTATTAACATTTGGTATTCTTAACATTTTGTTGATGCTCCTTATTCCGTTGGTTTTTCCATGTTTGTGATAATACTAAATATATTTCACAGTGGATGTGAAATATTTGTAAGCAAATCAGTCTTGAAATACTTATGTGGAAAATTCAGTTTTAATGGATTTCTTCCTTTCTTCTGGATTGCTTTTTTAACACAAAGAATTTGGCACACTCTGTTGTCTTCCATATATAGTGGAACGGGATGCATCAAGTCTGTCACCAGTGTTTTGGCAGTACCTAGGAGAGGGGCTGAGTTATTTCCAATTGTAAGGAATTACCCAGTTGTGAAGTTGAAGTTCTGACCTTCAGAGACGGCCATTCAAAACGGTGTTAGTCCTTAGTACTGTCAAGAAAGGGGAATGCTACTATCAGTGCCAGTAGTTATGTGAAGTGTGTACTTTTGGATGAAACTAGGATGAGGACCAAGACCTGATTTTTAGCATTTACATTCCATTGAATATAAATGGATTTGTTTCTGTTGTTGTTAGTTCTGTTGCTTTCACACTAATCTGTTGCAGGTTAGGTGTATTTTCCCACTTGAAGGTTGGAAGTTGCACTCCACTGAAAAGGACTGACTTGTGCAGGGGGAGTAGGACTTGGTACTGTGGGGAACATGAAGATAGGAGCCTATGTACTCTAACAGAATCTCATCTTCTCCACCATCTAGAAGTTCCATTGAAAGGAAACATTGAAGGTTGCAAGACAAGTCCAAGATGTGCAGTTCAGTTGCTCCCAGGCTGTGGTTCTTAACAGACCGTCGCATCAGAGAAGATTACCCTCAGCAGGAGATCCTGAGAGCACTGAAGGCCAAGTGCTGTGAAGAGGAGCTAGATTTCCGGGCCTTGGTGATGGATGAAGTGGTGCTGACCATTGAGGATGGAAATCTTGGTGAGAATGAGCTAAGGCTGGGAATATGCTGAAAGGGTACTTGGAAAAAGATTGCAAAATGGAGCATCTGTACTCTTTAATAATGAATTCCATGTGGCCAGGCTACCATACATCATCTAGGTCTTGTAGATGTACGTGATAGCATGTTCTTTAGCATTTATTGTGATAATCAAATATAATTGTTAACTTTGCTAATTTGTGATAGAACTATTTTTGCCTTCCGTCTGTAGAACAGAGAGGAGGGTTGCTTTAGTTCGTTGATTCCAGGATAAGGACTACAGGATCTCTGAATGAGGAAGAAATTACGGAGTTTCATTTTGCATAGGTACTTGAGGTTTATGGGCTACATTTAAGAGTTTCAGGGGGCACTTTTTTCTTCTGTTTGTGTTCTGATTTGAAGACAGCAAACACATTTGAAATAAACGAAAAGGAATTTTCAATGGATGGTACAAATTGTCATGGACCTAGAGGTAATAATGTGACATAACTAAAGCACGCTGCTGTATGGATGTGTAATTATGTCTATGCCAAAAAAGGATGGGGCTGAAAAACAAAGTATGTGCATCAGAATAATTTGAACTATTACTACAACTTAGTGTTTTAAACTAACATGTGAGATTTCTGTTCTTTTTACTGATTAGCTTTTTTTCCTGTGGCGATTAAAAAAGGAAAAGTGAGACGTTAAGGTGTTTTAGAGATGTTAAGTAAAATGATTCCATAGATCATAAGTTTATGTTATAGGAAGAATATTAATACCACCAATTCAAGCTTCGTAACACTTACTATTATAAGTTTTTTTTTTAACTTTTTAATTTGGTTTTCCTAAAGGAGGGAGGCTGCAGTGTTGTGTTGTACCTTTACCTCTTCCATTTATCTTCCTCATATATCAGTCAAAAAAATACCACTGGAGATCCAGGGAAGAATTACATTTCTGAAAGTTGTATTAGAATAATTCTGTGTGGGACGAAAATATAGAAGTACTCTCAGCCCTGAAGGAAAGGCTGCCTTTTGAGCTTATATCTCATTCCTTATTGGGGAGTCTGTCCAGGAGGGAAATCTTAAAACTGACTCTAGGGAAGAACTTTGGTCAGAATTTGTACGTGACTGTAGCGTGAATCAATCAATCCTGAAACAAATGCATGGGCAAAAAGGATTTTTGGTTCTGATATTACTGAACCTTTTTACGTATTTTGCCTTTTATTCTGAGGTGTCTATGATTTTTATCAGAGACTTGAAAGTCTGTAGGATGTCTTCAAATCAAGGCAACTTCTCATGAGAAAGTCTAAACATCTTATTGCTCTGAGTATGCTGTCATTTGCACACCGTGTTCTGCAAAGGCAGCCATCCTGGACTGTAGCTGCAGCCTCTAAGATGCATAATCGATCCTGCAGCATTTCAGTATTGTTTTTATTTCTTGATGATGTTTTCTTCTTTCCTGTCTTCTGACTGTTTTGGGGGAATTAAATATGGCAAGCGTGAATTGTTGGCCTTTCTGCTCTCTTCCGTTTAATGTCTCCTAATGCTGCATCTATTCCAAGAAGAAAAGATAAAGTATGCAAGCTGAAACACCAATACTGAGGAATGTGTAGTACAAGAATGAGAAAACTTCAGGAAATGACTAGAAAGAGAATGCAAACAAATGGAAATTATTTTCATAGAATATGTTCATTCAAAACTGTGTAAATAAATGACCTTTTGAATCGGAGTGAGATAAAAATGCTGAAAGATTGTGGATAGAAATTTCCTTATAAATAATCTGGACTGGCTAATTGTGATTTTTTTTTTTTTTGGGTGGGGTGGGGTGGTGGGAGGATTGCCTTAAATTAAAGAATTCGTACTGTTTGAGAGAGATGAAAAATAGAAAAAATCTTCCGAAAAATCTTCTCGTTTAATTCTCCAGTTTTCTTTTTCCTAGTGTTTGCCCACATGTTGTGATACAGGTTTCTGGTGGAGGACACAAGCAAAAGTTTTCTGTTTCATTTTCCTTGTAAAGTCTTCAGTTGTCCTAGGAAAAGGTGTCCTGGAACAAAATCCAGGAGGTAATGCATTCTCTACCCTTTCAGTTATCTACTGTTGTGTCAGGGGTCCAGGTTGAGTAAAATTTTGTACGACATAGAGGGTTTGATGAAGAGAATGTGGTTTTGGTAGTAATAACCTGCTTTTGCTTCCGGTTCTACCGTTATTTGTCTTGAAAGCTTAGCAATACAGGGCTCAGACTGATGCTAATACAAGGATTTGGAGGAAGTAATAGGTTTTCACATACTCGCACTTGTGATTGGACCTTTTTTTGTCCTTTAAAACCTAGGCAATTTCTGAAGTAAATTGTTAAATGCATGTTAACTTTATGAAGTCAAGTTGGAAATAACAGGATGTTATTTAAAACTCGAAAAATATGTTATTGCAGTAGATTATATGATCAGTGATACTTCTTTGTGGACTTGCTGACTGTTAGGAACATGGCTGAAGACTTCAGAGACCAAAAATTCAGCATAGGACATTAAAAAGCTTGGAATGATATACCTTGCGGAGGTAAAACAGAGTGGAAAAGACGCTTCTAAACTTAGGAAAATTGAGCGGAACAGTGGGATGCATACCAAAATTGAAAATTGGCCCTTCAGCCAATTAAGTGTTGTATTCTTTGATGGTAGAGCACATTGATTTAAATATCACTGAAGCCCGGAGTGAAGGACAGATGTAGAAAACTTTGGCCATTCTCAGTCTCTTTTCTGTGTATGTCAGAGAATGATAAGATGAGCCGTGTACCTGACATGGCCAAAGTGAGAGGGAGAGGAGGGTTATTTCAGTAAGTGGACACAGCTGTAGCAACTCTTTGGGGCACTCTTGCTGTACTGCAGGCGTGGATGGGAAGCGTGTCTGGGTTGCCAGGCAAGCCAATGAGTGTAGCCCCAGCAGTTCCTGCTGGTTCCTTTTCTTCTGCATCTGAAATTGGGGATGACCCAGCATCCCAAGCACACCCCCAGCCCCAGCATTTCTGGCCACATGATGAACCTGCATGCAGCTCAAGATCCACGTTAGGTGCCTCAACACAGCATGAGTCCAGAAATGATTGTAAATGAGATGTAGGAGATGTAGAATTAAAGTTTTTCCTTTAAGTTTAGAAGGAAACTCTTAAACTCATTTATGCGTAAACTGTTTTGTAAATAGTTTAAGTTCGTCAAATAGTTTTTGAAAATAACTATGATTCATCTCTTACTTAAGTGCTACCGCATACCTGCTTACCTGGGCCATGCATGCATTCCTGTTTCCTTTGCACACTGGCACTAGTACTCTGCAGATCTCCAAGGCAAATGCTGAGTTAAAATCAGTGGACAAGTCCAGCTGCATAAAACAATGAATATTTTTCTGCTTCTTTGGTGGGCTGAACCTGCCGAAATGGTTACTGAATCAGATGTGCATAACATTGGACAGGAGTGGAGAGGAATACATGTATGGAAAAAAGTGGACGTTGATACTGCAGCCTTTTTGATTTAAACAGCTCAAACTATGGTGTGGCTGTAGCTTAAGATTCTTAAGAGAGCTAAATTATTGAAGCTAAACCAGTCTAGTATGATCTACTGGAGAATGGAGCAGCCGGATTGTTCTTGTCCCTTTCCAGCCTTGCTATTGCTGTTTGCCTTGTATAAGGACTTCAAGTCCGTCTTGGCTTGCTTTCATATTGTAGCTAAACTAATCTAATTCAAAAAAAGGTTGACCAAATTCTCAGCTCGTCTGCAGGATCTGGCATTTGTGTGAGTTGAGTTGTCTAATCCAATGGAACACTAACTCTGCCCACATAATTAACAATTTTCTGTTGAAATAGCTTGCTGCATCAACTCATTTTGTGGTCACACAACTGCTAGCTCTAGTACACGAGAGCAGAGGAGAATGGGGTTGCTCTTTTAGGGAATGGCTCGTATTATGTTGATTTAGTTGTAGCTTCAAGGCATACTTTAAAACAAATTTTCTTATGGGTGAGATGCTTGATAGTGTCAGCTTTAGGATTTTGTGTGTGTGTTTCATTGAAGCATCTGGTATTTACTGCTGTAGGGAAAGCACTGGATTACTAAATTAAATGGCTAGTTGCCTAATGTAGTTTGGCAATTCCTATATCCATTTGAAATAAATAGCAGGTAATTTTAACAAAGCTCTGCGTGATGCACAGCTGAAGTCTTAAAAGTCAGTCCTTTTAAAATGTGTAATTTTAAACTGTTTGTCTAAGTTTGCCATTGAAATGATATAACAGGCTTGGGAAATTTGAAACTGGACAAATTAAAGCTTGTGAGCCAGAGTGTGTGGGGTAGAATGGGGGTAGAGGTGGAGGAAGACTGTAGGGAAGAAGCATGCTGTGAGACTTAGTGGACAAAGCCATAATTCATTGTTTGTATTCTCTTTCTGAATAGAGCCCTCTTTTTCTTCTCGCCTGGGTCTAGGACTTATCAGTAACCTTTCCCACAGACTACACACCTTTTCTGTAGGGAAACACAGTTCAAGAACTGCTTGTTCATTGGTGAAGAATGTGCTAGGGAAGTTTAGATCTTTCCTTCATTAAAATTATATACAAGAATGTCTTCGCTAGAATTGTTTGCTATGAGAATAGCAGAAGTTTGAGATCCCTGAGCCAGCAGCTTCCCAGTTCCTTTATTGGGGCCTACAGGAAGGATGGGGAGGGACTCTTTGTCAGGGAGTGTAATGATAGGACACGGGATAATGGCCTCAAACTGAAAGAGGGTAGATTTAGATTGGATATCAGGAAGAAATTCTTTACTGTGAGGGTGGTGAGGCACTGGGACAGGTTGCCCAGGGAAGTTGTCAATGACTCATCCCTGGAAGTGTTCAAGGCCAGGCTGGATGGGGCTTTGAGCAGCCTGGTCTAGGGGGAGGTGTCCCTGCCCAGGGCAGGGGGGTTGGAATTAGGTGACCTTTAAGGTCCCTTCCAACCCGAACCATTCTGTGATTGTAGCTTTTTGGAATCTCCATATTTTCTGGTACTGTCCTGTGAAGGAAAATGGTTTTGAGGGAAAATTGCTTTCAACTATTAAAGATGCTGGAGTGAGTGGAATTGGAGTGTCCTAAAGCATAAAACAAAGTATGAACTTTTACTAGACTTCCTTGAATTTTCCTTTGGGAACATAAAAACAAGTGATCAGCCTAGGTGAGGAATAAAAAGGACATGATAGTCATCTGTTCTTATATAGTAATACTTTGTGCATGGTCAGCTGGCTTTTCTTAAGTCAGATGGATGACATCTGGGAACTGATCTCTCCTGTTTTTGCGGAGAAAGTATTTAGAAGATAGATTCCTTTAACTTGGTAAAGGTTGCTGGTATGCTGCTTTAGGCATCTGGCTTTCCTATGTGTGCCTGAAATTTGCAATATTAGTCACATTTAAGACTTAAATCCTGCAAAATCTCGTTTGCTTCACATGATCTGTACTTCATTTGTAACTTGGTCTGAAATAGTAATAAATAGTTGTGATCTTTGATTTTTTTTTTTTTCCCCCCTCACACTGGGTTAGATAGCATTGGAAATAAGGTTGGAGGAATCAGGATATTGGAAAGATTTCTGTGACGTATAGAAAGCTCGAGGAAAAAGGGTAAGGTTGAATAACAAATAAATGTGGTTTTGGTGTAATGGTAAGAAAAGCTACTCTATCAGCTACAACCATGATAAGAGAGGGCTTTTACACCTACAAAACAATTGCTGTATCAGAATATCAAAATGTAATATTTTGAATCATCTTAAGTCACCTAAAGACTGCCTTCTGTCACAAAGTAGGAAACATAATCACCTCCTCTTCCTGCTGGCTGTTTCGGCAGTCCCCTGGCACTTGTTAGTCCAGCAGTGCACCTTACTGTAAGAGCTTTTCCTGCGGTGTGCTGCAAATGGCTCTGGGAGGGATGGAGCAGGGGCAACTGGCCTTGGCAAGGTGCCTTGTTGAGCACTGCAGTGTTGGCCTGTTTCCTGCTACTAACAACAGCCAGAGCAACCATGACTTCCTCTGCAGAGTTGGGAAATTGGTTTGTAACTCAATAGTGCGAGCTGGAGAAGAAACTGCATTGTGTACAAAGGGCTGGAAGGCAGTTAGACATGAAGTGAATTGTGTGTGGTTGACAGTGCTGGGCTCAGAACCACTTGAAACTGTTTATGATGTTCTTTCATTGTGGAAACTGATCACTTGCCAGTCTGATTGACGTTAAGCCTTAGTGAGCCATAAGCATTACTAGTAGGCAATTATGGACTATATATAGAGGAGATTCTGGAATGGTAGCAGTGTTTAGAGGTAGGTCACTATGTGACCACCTCAACATGAGATACCTCAGACAAATACATTTCTAGTAGAAAAAACCAGCAATTCAATCATTTGTTTTATTATCATAGAAACAAATTTTAGTAACAGTGTATTTCAATAGCTGCCACATGTTTTAGTAAGAATTGGGTTTTTTTTCAGAACTGTGACACCAAACACAACTTTCTTATGATGCATATGGGAAGAAAGGATTTGTACTCTGTGACCCTGGGTGTCCTTGCGGATTTCTTCCTTACTATCAGGGATTTCTATACTTACATGAATGGTCGCCTGTTATCTCAAGCTGTTGCTAAATACTGAAGGCTAACAATGAATTTGATCTTCTAAGAATCCTTCCTGTTTTCTTCAGTAATTATCAGTATGTCATCAGTGGTAGATGTGGGCTCAGTCCAAAGCTACCTTTGCAATGTGGAAAGGTAGGAACGTTTCTACAAGGAAGTATTTTATTACGGTCATTTCAGAAGGCTATATTAAGGACTGAAGTTTTTCATTTGCACGTGTTCTAGAATAGTCAGCCAGGAAAATCAGACTTGTAGGGCACATCATCTTGAACATACATGCATGTCACCGTATCTGAAAATGCCAGAAAGCATTGCCAGATTTTTAATTGTTGTAAGAATTCTCAGGAATGGCCATCTGGAGGAAAAATAATGTAAAAAAGACAAAAACAAGATGAAAGAGGTGTTAACATACATCACCGTCAAGAAATTAAAATTAACCTAACATTTCACAAGACAGTTGTTATAACTGGCTGGGGGTTTCTGTCTATAATTTTTCCAACAGTCCCTGTTCCAGTGCTGTATCACCTACGTGAGTTGTGTGGCACAACTTTCTGAGCAGTTGCATTGTGAACCAGGTCTGCATGCTGCTGTAGTTTTAAACCAAATCAGCCACTTCTTGGTGGAGTTTGGTTTGTTTTTTATTTTAATGCTGCATCAGTCCTCCAAGGCAGGTGGTGACACAACTGCACAAATGGCAGTGTGCTTTAGCACTTAAATCAGGAGGGCAAAGTGTGTGTGTCAGGGTTGAGAGATTAGAAGATACCACAAGCGTCAATACCACAAGTATTGATGTGAAAAACTTACCTTATGAAACTGGCAACCGTGCTTGTTTTACTAGATTTGTGATAAGTCCTCCATTACCTGTTCTTTAAGCAATGACAGTAGCTTCGGTTTTCTCCACCTTTTCTCCCGAGTCTAGTTGTTACCCATGTTGAGATGGGTCTTCCAGTGTGCAGACTTGTGTTTTAACTGATAGGGACTTCTAGGACTTCCAGTGGCTGTGGACAAGTCACTTTATTCTCTTTTTCTCATAAATTATGTCTATAAAATGTGGTAGAATACTGGTTTCAAGAATTACACTTTCCTTTTTTATCTTCTCTTTGCTGCATGAAAAGACTGAAATGAAAAGAAGAACCAAAAAAGAAAAGTGTCTTTTTTTTTTCCCTTATATTGAAAATAATTAACGTTGTGATGGTGTCCTTTTAATGATTGTTCTTTGAATGGAAGAGCTCACATTATTTCTGTATGTGTTTAAAGGTCCAGTCCTTTTTAGGATTTAAAGTGTGATACGGAGTTTTAAAATGCCTTTGTAATTGTCAAGAGTTCAAGCAAGCTTTGGTTAGCATAATGTGTTATACGTGCTCTGACAACATGAGCAGAATACCTGAGAACAAAATTGTTCTGAGGAACTCTGCTCACGTGAGAGAAACACTGCTAGAATTACACTAATTAACTGCCAAACTGCTTTGACTAATAGAAGACTTTTCCTATAATACAGAAAGGTTTTCTTGCTCTCTACTTCCACATAGTGCAAGTATTGAATTGGGGACTGTCTCGCTGTGCTTGTTACTCATCTCAACACATCTACAAGTAAAATGCGGACTGTTTTTTTTT
>VXBH01004199.1:84343-150488 GCA_013400035.1 Rynchops niger
TTTGTTTACTGAGGGGGAATGCTTTTGTCTGTTGCTTGTTTGTGGTGGGGTTGTTTTTTGTTTTCAGGTTTTTTTTTTTTTTCAGTGAAATTGTACTAGTGAAGAATTTGGCTTTCAGACCCTAGGAATATATTTTCATGAAAGAGGGGAGCGAGGAATGTGTTTCTTTCTAAGGTAAAGTAAATAAAGTAATCCAATTGAAGACTTGCACTGTGTGTACGGGTTCTCTCTGTTTCAGTCACACGATGTTGCATGATAACAGGTAGAAATACTGGAGAATTGAACATGTGCTGTACTAGCATAGTGGAAGAACAGATATTGGAAGAGACACACTAGTGATTTGATCAATTTTGGCAAGGGGTGAGGTAAAAAAATTAAATATGCCAGTGTTCTCTCCTGGATTTTTTAGCTGAGAAGGGGGTTGGGCTGTAAATAAGGTAGATGATTTTGTTTACAGTAATACTTACAATGTAACTTCACTGTAATAATATGCTCAAAATCCATGCTGTCAAATCCTGTTTCTTGGCAGTTTCTACCTAAAGAAGAATTAGAGCTGGTAGGGAAATATATAGCAGTCAGAAGATCAATAAATATCTCCCTTGAGTTCTAAGAACTTGATTTTAAAAGTGTCCTCTACGTATCTCGCCTGTTGCCTTGTGTTGGTACAGTGCTGTGGAACTTCTTGTGGGGACTTCCCTTTAATTTAAGGTTTTGCAAGGAGAGAAGAGGAAGTTGTTTGTAAAAAAGTTGTGTAAGTGTTCCCTTTAGTTCTTCAGAATATAAAATTTTATTGTTTGAAAAGCAGTTTAGAGATACAAATAAGTAAGTAGCACAGACAGAGCTGTTGGATCACAACACAAATGTGATTCTCAGTACAGGTCTCTGCATTGTGCTCACCATCACAACTCTGGGTGTCCCCATTCACTGGGAAGGCATACGGAGATTTAAGCCAGCTCAAGCTGTTCGCTCTTTTCAGAGCCCTTTTGGGTAGTTTTTCGGTTTTTATACTCTGGGTTGGGCTGAGCCCTAGATACGCTCCCCCATGCTGGTCTAGTTATCTCAGGAAGACATTCACATTCTTGCTGCTTTCCTGGGTGAACATTTACACAACCAGTTGATACACTCAACTGAGAGACAGCCGATATCCCTAGCTGTTATGACCCTTTATCTTAAAAGCCACCTTGTGGTCCTCTTTGTCATAGTGTGAGGTCAGCTTTCTTTGCCACTGGTGTGGCCAGCCACTTTCCACATTCTTCCCAGAGCGTCACAAGCACATCACCCATGCCCATCTCTAAACTCCTTCTCAGGAGTTATTAATCCATCACGTGGAGAGAATTGCTGGCAGCATATAGAATTGTGAGTTTTGGGCATTTGTCTGGGTGTAAGAGACTTTTCTTTCAGCTTCTGTCTTAGGTGGAGGAAGTAATGGGATATAAGTGTATATTTTCCCAGGTTCGTGCCTTGACCTTAGAGATGTAATATTTTCATCTTTGACTTGGTAGATACTTGCTTTATGTAACATAAAACAGTGATATGAACAGGAAAACTGTATGGCCTAATGACTGTGTCAATATTTGGATTCCATATCCAAGTAACTCTCTTTGATGAGGTAAAAGAGTATCGCCACCACCACCAAATGCTTATTATGAAAAGTGCAAAAATCCTTCCGTGAACTTAGTGTGGAAAGTCAAGCTGCTTCCAAGTTTCTTTTTATGACCCAAGTAGTACTGTGAAGGTCTAGAATTAATGAAATGATTCTCTTGCTTCCCCCTACCCCCAATAAAAATTACTGACTTAATTTTCAATTAGTTCTTGAAGCTGTTTGGACCATCTAATTGAGAATCCTCTGATTTAATTTTTGGTAGAAACATTACTTAGATTAGAACAAATTAAATTTGGCACTCAAGGGAATCATGGCCTTTAATGCTTTTGTTAGTTTTTTTTTTGCGCTATATTGGTACCCTTTGTTCAAACAGTACTTTACAAAGTGACAGTACCGCATATCATGATGGAACATAAATGTGTATGTTGTTTCAGTACAGAAGAGCCTGACTTATCAGTGGTAGATAGGTTTTGGAGAATGTATAACTGTTTTACTCAGTAGTCCCCAAGTAACATTGATCTGAAAATCTTAGGGCATTTTGAAAACACAGATCAAATCCTCAGTAATATTATTGTAGTATGAGTGTAATGATTTGCCATGTTTAGCAAAGCAGAAATGATATATAGGAGAGTTGAGATGTGTTTAAGGCACCACAGTAAGCATAAGACGTGATTTATGCCTATGACTAGGTTGTTAGCTGCTTGCTTCTATGTACGAAGACCAATATTTCTAACTTAATTTGCTCGTTTTGTGCTTTATCTGAATGGGTGAGCTAACTGTTGAAATTGCTGATGTACTGACACTATGTTTAGTTCCTGTGAAAGTCAGAGGATTTATTTAAGAGTATAATTTCAGACACTTGAGATGGTAAATGGATGAGATGTCGTAATCCGTAGTGCCTTCTTCCCTGCTTTCCAGTAAGAAGGGCATGTTGCTTGATTTCTCTCTTATGTGTGAAACAGACCAAACCCAAGGGTTCATCTGTGAGCTAGGCAGGTGACACTGATACAAAGCTGATACTTTGCTTAGTTTGGGCCAGGGTCTTGGGTTTTAGTACTGCTTCTGTTCTTAAGCGACATACTGTATCCAAGGAAACATTCTATGAGGTGTTTTTTGACATTACAGGTGGGTCTCATCTCACCCATCTTAACATTACAATGGAGCTGGAAACCAGTGGGAGTGTGGGTTGTATGCTGAAACTTCTTTGGGAAGAGATGCAAACTGAACAAGGAGCCTCGAATGGAAAACAGATTTGGGCACAAGGCAGGAAACTGATGGTTAGGGTGGTATTCAAAATTGCAGGCCAAGAAACTACTTACAGTAGGAGAAATCTGTAGTTTGGAAATTAAGTGGAAAAATAAGGAGACTAGAATGAAGGTGGGACAAAGAGGAAGCGGAAGCACAAGGTGTTGCATTTAGGGGGATGAATCCTATGGCAGGGTGCGGAGGGTGGGGAGTGAGAAATTGTGACAAAACAAGATGCATGCTGTGATTTCTGACTGAATGCTTGGACTGGAATAAAACTTTGCAGAGCTTTCCTCTTCTGCAGATAAAAATTCCTCTGCGAGTTTGTTACACAAGTATTTGCTGACAGTGGAGCTGATTAACCTGAAGTGCTGGTCCCCACAGAGGCTGCTGACCCAGTGCAGCTGACACTGAGCTGTCAGCTCAAGTGTCAGAGGTCTATATGGTAGATGAAACCATTCTAATGCTCATGCTGTATTCCACCACTGTCATGCACGTGTTACTTAGTTGCTAAATGATGAAGTTTGCTTTTGATTATCTCCAAATGTAAAGATAAAATACTATTAAGAGTAGCAACATCAAATCCCCCGAAGATCAGAAATTGGCAAAAACAAATGTGCATTTTTGGGTCCTTTGTTGTGCATTTGTTTTCTGATAGTATGTTTTGAATTATTTGGTCACATGCTACTTTTTCACCAGCCTCTTTAATCTACAGAGTGTTCTGCCCTGGGAATGTAACCTGTAGCATAGTGAAGGAGAGGACAGTTTGTAGGATGCCTTTTTTGTGATTACAGGAATTCGTGACAACTGAAGCAGAACATTGCTGGAATACAAGTGTTCATCTGGTGATTTAAATTGGACTATTTATTAATTGCCTTTAATTGCATATTTTTCCATTTTCTGAGTGCCCAAACTTTAGATATTAGGATCAGCTTTGTGAAAGTGATGAACACTTGCATGCACACACACAAAAAATAAATCAGAGCAGCACCGGCAAGTAAGAAATCATGATCTCTCAAATGTGGCATCTAGAATTCCTTCTTTAAGTCTTGTCTTTGGGTTTTTCTTCCCCATATAGGAAATCAGTAGAATACTCTCTGGTTTCCTGTGGTATCTACAAAACAAGTTAAGATTGTGGAGCACTTGGATGTTACTGTGATAAGCACAATAGAGAAAACTCATGAAGAAATTAATAATGATGTGTTTCAAGCAAGGATTTCAGTACGCCAATCTGTGGCTACACTGAACAATACAAAAGAAAATACAGTGCCGAGTAGCTGCTTGTTAAATGACTGCTGTACCTCCTGTGCCCATTAGAAAAATAATATTTGTTCATGTAATTGAAGACATTATATGGGTGAGGTTGCAGATCAATGCTACAGACGTGTCCTTGTGGCTTTTTCTAACCTTTATGTGCTTGACTGTGGATTCAGTAGTTTTCTCTTAATGTAATATTGTATACGCACTATCTTTGTAAATAATGTATGTGTACATAGGGACTGTGCTGGATGCATCAACACTGTTTACTAGCCAGGCTTTGAAAAATATACATGTAGAGGAAAATCAGGAGTCATGCAATGATAACCTGTTACTTGGGTAACCCAATACTCTTTGAATAATAGTCCACGGATATACTTACATTCAAGATACATATGTATCCTGTCACTGAGAATGAGGAATTATTCTATCTGTCGAAATACCTGGAGAGGTTGCGCTTGTGCCTTGTTCTCCCTCATACTTGTTTCATGAACATGTAAATTGGCATGTCCCCACTGTTATTGTACTTCTCAACTGTGTTGGAAAATGGCTTATTCCATTCCTGGAATTCTTTTTGTTTGGGTTCTTTTGACAGCACTGCTTTCAGTGTTTATATTTAATATTTTACGAGGTGCCTTGCAGGCTGTTTTTCACGGTTAAGAACATCTTCATATATGTGTGTATATATATAAAAGCAATGTATTACTTTTGGATAACAACATGAAGTATTGGACCTTCTGTTTCTGGACGAGGAACAGAGCCACAGCACGAGCTACATTCTTAGTTCTGTGGCCAGACAGGTTATTGTGCTTTGAGTTGAGTTTTTTCTTAATATGAAGAAGGAAGGGAGCACTAGTGAACCTGACTGAGCCTGCCATGGCAGAGGCAGTCAGTTGTTATGATCTTGAAATTGTTTTTTAGTTCTAGGATTTCCTGAACCAACCACATGTATCTTGTAGCTCACTGTTCTAGGAAGCAGAGCCATCCGACTCTTACTCTTCATGTTATTGAGGGGTGGCTTTCATTCCTATATCATGCTTTTTCCTTCTCAACAAAGAAGGTTTTTATTAACAATAAAAGAGACCATATCAGGTTCTCCTGCTAGTGTTACTATGTGTCCCTGTTTTCCTAACTCCCATATTTGTGAATATCCTGTAGACTAAAATTAAAGTTTTAGCTCTGCTTTGCCTGGGTTGCAGTCTATCTCTGCTTAATCCCAGTGAGACAGTTGTGGTAGTTGTACCTTAAAAATTCTTTAAAGTTTTGGAGTAGCTCTTCCTTGTTCCACAAAACTAGATTCAAACTCAGCTCAGGACCTAAAGGGGACAGCTTCCTGCATCTTTCTGTGAAGGCCTATATTGTTGGATGACTGTTGCCACCAGCAGGATGGAATGGTGGTGAGCAAGACCTGTTTTCAGTTGTTTATTTATAGCTTAACAATAAGAGCTTTACAACGTTTTTTTCCCCCTTCATTACTTTGCTTTCCAGACAAGGTTTGCCTTTGCCATATACTGAATTTCGTCTTAAACCTCTTTCCAAATTTCATTGTGGTCAGGGAGGTTCCCCACCTCCCAACTGTCAAACATATAGAGGCACTTTCCACTTTCAGCATGAAGAACTTTATTTTCATTTTTTTAATGACTCAAAACTTGTCAAATGATCATGATTGTGCAAAAGAAAGAAAGACAGGACGTTTCCCAATGAACCCACAAATCTAGTTTGAGCTCTGAAATAGTGCATTGTGGAGCATTCATCCTACAGTTGCAGGCACCTAAGAGGCCAGGCATGCTGCAGGAGAATGCCACGGAGAATCATAGAATAATTGAGATTGGAAGGGACCTTTGAAAGGCATCTGGACCAGCCTTCTGCTCAAAGTGACCAACTTGAAAGCTAGAGCCAGCTTGGAAGTTAGATGAGATCGCTTGGGGCATATCCAGTTGTGTTTTGAATATCTCTAAGGACGAAGCCTCCGCAACCTCTCAGGGCAATCTGTCACAAAGTTTGACCACCCTCACAGAGAAAGAAAAAAATCCAAACATATGGTCACAACTATGTTTGCAAATTGTGTCTGTTGCTAGTCTCTTGACTAGCCCTTCTTACTCCAAAGCAAAGCTGCACATATGTGATCCGCTCCTTTGTGTGGAGCATAAACTTTCTTCCTCACTTTCACAGCCTGTTCTTTTGAAAGAGCCTATCCATTCACCACAGCGCTCCAGGCATATGAACTATCCAGCTGCCAATGAGGAGAGATTAGGGGTTGGAGTCACGGTATAAGTGTAGGTAGAAAGGTAAAGATAAGTTACTTAATAATGACTGGAAGTTTTTGAGATGTGCATGTTCATATCCTGCTTCCTTTTGTTTTTCTGTCAATCTTCCCAGGATCATTCTGGCCTAAGACTGAAATGGTTCTTTGTGCAGTCCTCCTTACAGGCTTGGGACTAAAGGTGAGGCAGGATTCTGAAAGTGCATGCCCTTTGTGGATGCTTTGAGGTGAATAAGGTCTGTGGCTGCAGGCGGAAGGGATGCCATACCTGTAAACTGCATGTCTTAATGCTTGTAATTGTTTGTCATGCTTGAACAAGGCTGGCAGCTGGGCCTTTATAGCAATTCTGCTGCAAATTTTTCTTACCTGGCAGAGAGGGAGCCACTGGAGAACGTATTATCTGCATAGGGCAGAAGAGCAAGAGTTGCAGACAGGCTTGTTTTTACAAAGTTGGAAGGTGGGCTAGCATAGTGACCATAGAGGTGTAAATGTAGGAAGAAAAATATCTCGCTATAGACAATTCTGCTGTCTCAAAATGGCACTATCTTGACAATTTAAGCGGCTCAGATCATTGCTGTCATTGCTATGATCCAGCCTCCTCTGTTGCAGTTGACACCTGGATGGATCAGATTCTACTGTGAGCTGGTTCAGTTTGCAATATCTGGAGAAATCAAATTCCACAAAAAACCAGAACAGTTTCCTGCTTGTGTAGGAAGCTCATCTGTTGGGTCTGATGAGCACTAGTATCAGTGCTAGGGAGTACTGGATGCTGCTGTAGGATTGCATGGGGCTGGAGAGTAAAACTGTGGCAGCAGAGTGATTTAAATTGTCTTAGAACCAACCTTATGTCAGTGTTTTGTCCAACACAGAGATTTCGGTAGAGGTGCTCATTTCTTCCCCTTTCTTGCTTGAGTCTTCCAAGGTGCATAGCATGCAGTTAAACCTTTTCCTCTAAGAATTCTTGATCTTTTAAAATTGTTAGCGGCAGGGTCTAGGGGTAAATGTAAATTACAGTTCTGTTACTTAGAGTGGATCAAGAATGACATTTGGTAATGAGATTTCTATGATTGTGTTGCTGTAAAGTGGAAGAACTTGAAGAAAAATGTAATCTGCAAATATTTAAAGGAGATTCTTAGAGGAATCTATGGAGGAGTGAGAAAAATGAGCTAAGGAGGTTTGTCATACCTGATGCTTGTAAAAAAGCTTCTCTTTCCCATCTCTGCCATTGATTTGTTTGTGATGGTGAGATCAGTAGCCCCTCAGTGCTTTTTGTTTCTTTGTAAATTGGGCAGATGCTTATTTCAGAAAAGACAAGACAAAGAGAACTTTAGAGCGTGTAGTGCAGATCAAATGCATATAAAGATATTTATCAATTTCTAGGGATTGGTAGACTCAGGGCTACAGTTACAACCTAGAGATTAGTGATAAAATGACTGATCTCTTAAATGCATTGCATCCAAAGGTCAAAACAAGCTGACAGCGGGGGATGTCCCTTCTGCTTGCTTTAGTCTGCTGTCTGTGAGTACAATCCTACTGCTGCATGATTTTTTTTATTTGACTGGTCTGGTTGGAAGGACTGTATACCTGTGTAATTTTGAGGACCATTTTCTTTCACGAAGATAGTTACAGTTTGTGTGGAGTGTCTTAATTGGGGAAGGTACTAAGCAAATGTCTCAATTAGCTAACATCTTTTTGGCACTAGGTGGAAGCTTCTGCCTCCAGAACAGGTGAGAAATAATACTGTGGTGTTGTATTTTCATTACAGTGTGGGCATGGGGCGCATGTGCACCTACTGCAGTGTAGTTTCAACCCTCTAGAGCTGGGAAGAGGAAACAAGCCCAGTGAACGAGAAAAACTGAATTTTTCCTTCTCTATGTTTGTTTTGTGTATGGTTTTACATTAATGTCCGTCAAAACTAAGAAATTTTGGGTTGTATCTTTTGGTATAGAACAAATTTTTTTTTTTTCTTTCGCTGTAGGAAAATACTGTACTCATGAAGAGACATGAAACTGCTCTGTAGTGTCTCCAATTCATAAATTTAATGCAATTTTGATTAGAAGGTCCTTAGACTGAAATGACGGCTCAAACAGTAAGCTGAGGGGATCTTTCCATTCCCCAGAATTCAGGCTCAGGTAAAGATGTTTAGGAACAGTTGGAAAGGGCAGATAGTTGGATATTACTTATTAAAAGTTTCTGACAATGTAGAAGTGCTTCTAGCTTTCTATTTTGATAGGGGAGACAGATAGGAAGGGTACATGTCTTCATTACAAATTGAAAACTCACACGGGATGCTTCTCCATTCAGCAGTTTGCTTAAGTAATAAAAGGGCTAATTACTGAAATGAAAGAAGGTATTGTTTGGTAGCAGAGAGAGATGAGGTGCATAAATTATGCATTTTGAAGGTATTTAGTAGATTTTTGGCATTGCAGGGAAAATTTTAGATTGGTCTCAGATGGGAGGAGAACACTCTGCCATTCTGAGTTCTTCCTCTGGCTGGCTTTCTGCTTTTGGGAGTGCTAATCTGTGTTTTCAGAGCATTCATAGATTGTTAAAACGTTGAGTTTCTGAGACCCTTACAGTTGTGTACCAAGTATTTATCGGAAATATTAGCTTTGAAATGGTTTTGGTACCATTTTGAAAGGATTGGGTTTTCAGTGTGTGTTTAGGGTTTTTCCTGCTTGTCAGTACTAGACATAAGAGCCATCAGTACAGCTTTGGTTCATACAGTGTTCAGTTGTCAGGACATCATATTAATTTGACATTCACATTCACTGCAGATTATCTGAATATCTTTCTAAATTGATTATCTTATCTAAAAACCATAATGCAAAAGACAAAACATGATCTAAAGTAGTACAGAATCCTCTGTAAATAAATACATAAAATCCTTAGACGTAGGGCTGTATTTCTGGCCATTCTCACTGCTTTCCGTTATTGTTTCTGACAAGTCTTGTTCAGCGGCATCCTGCTCTGCACGATATATATTCTCAGTAGATACAGACAGGTCTGCTCAATTGTCACACTGGTTCCATGCTTGACTCAAACTTTTTTTTTTATGGCTATGTGACAACCCAAACTTAGGAATTGCTCTGGGGTAAAAATAATAAAAAAAAAAGTGTTGCCTGTCTGGTATTAATTCAGAGTTATTGCCTCATCTGATTCCCTTTACAGCCACATTAGCATTGCTGCTAGCACAAAAGGAGGAGCAGTGTGAGGAGATTGAGTGTCCTAGGAGCAGAATAGGACCACTTCTTTTGAACGCCAGTCCAAGCGCAGGTCTTATGACTCTGCAATTACAGTATTAAGTGAAAAATGTGATAAAATGTTTCCTAACATAAATGCAGGCCATTGCTGAAAGAAATGGTCCTGCTGTCCCCCAACAAATGAAGCGTTCCTATTGCTTCGCTTGAATTCTAATGATTTCATGACTACTCGGTGGGCTGGGTTAGCTAGTTATCAAATGCAAAAATAATCACTGTTTTTCTGTTTTAATTTTTTCTCTTTTTTCCCCCTCTTTTTTTTTCTTTTTTCTCCCTTGTCTGAGAGCAACAAGCTGATCTGACTTCCGATATGGTTGTATGAGCACTAGGCCTGATGCAAAGTGAGAATTAGGAGTATGGGAGTACAGGAGATGAGATGACTTTTTTTGCTGCAGCACTCAGTTGAACCAGCTTAAATATAACACGAAACTGCATATTTTATTTAAACAGTTCTCTTTTCTGGAGTCTTACCCATGTTTTATGAGGTCTGCCTACATAAAAAGGTTTCTGTGTTATCTTTAGGGAAGACCAACACCTTACAGCATGTTCTAGACATTTCTGGAGAAACTCTATTAACTCCCCCAAATTCACCAGCATTCCTTCGCGCTGTTTTTGAACAGGTGAGGTTACTGAAGCTATAACACAGCACTTCCAGTTATCGTGGTCTACACAGTCAGACTTCGGATCAGCATGTTAGCACTGAAACAGTCTTACTACTACTGATGTGCAAGCTTTCCCTGGTTGTGGATACTACTGTTCTCAGTCTGTGTTGCTGTTGACCTTGGGAATTGTAATCATGCATCAAAAAGGCATTACTTGTTTTAATACATGTATAGTGTTAATATATTAAAGGAATGACCCAAACCCTTTCTCCTAGCAAACTTTTGAGATAAAAACTTGGAATTACTTAGCAGCCTTTAACACCCTTGGTCATTGAGAAGAACAGAAGAAACTGATAAAACAAATAGGAAACGTGCTGTGTTAGAACCTCTTTTAAATTCCTTTTGAGAGCTTCCTTTCATGTAGAGTTTCGTAAATGTTGCTTTTCCCCTGTTACTTTTTTGTATATTGCATTTGCACTTCTCCTTTCTTCTGGCCAAGATTTTTTTCTTTCTTTAGGGAAGTTGTTAATGGCTAAAAGATATTACACGCTCTTGGTTCTATTTTATTTTTTTAACTTCTTACTATGGTTAGATTGTCTTGGTTTTGTGTGTTTTTTGACTGAGACTCCTTCAAGAAAACGAAAGTTACTTTAGCATGCTGCAGCAAACTTGGCAGTAGCAGTGGATGATGAACCTGTTGTTACTAATCCAAATGATAATCTCTAAGATCCTGGTCTGCTTCAGAGTCAACTGAAAGATTTTAAAATGCAGAAAATTTTAATACGATACTGACACTGAAAGAAGCAGAGGAAAGCCTTCCCTATTATTCTTACCTACGTGGTTTTGCTTCTGTGCTGCCTTCTCTTTCCTGTGGATTCAGGTCATCGTGTAGCTGTGCAAATACTTTTGCAGGTAAAGTGGAGAGGCATCGTGGGATTTGGAAGCAGCAGCTGCAATAGCAAGAGAGCAGGAGTGTTTCTTTCGGTGGCAGTGATGTTTTGTGTGGTTTATGGTGTTTATGTCCGAGTGGTGGTGTCCCAGATATTAGAACTGATTGGACTTTCACCGCCCAAGTGGCAGTCTGTCTGTCTTCTCACCTCTCCTTGTCTGTGCATACCCATCCCTTGCTCTTGCACTATGAGATCTGGTTAACTGAGGTCTTGCCTCACAAATGTCTCAGGTAAGTAACTGAGCACAAAAACCCCTGAACGGTGCTCTGCAAACATAGCTATCTGACCTAACTCCCTGAGAGGATGACACAAGTGCCAGAAATGGTGCAAAGGAGAGTGGAACTGTATGGTCAGAACAGGGCAGCAAGACTGCCTCCATCGGTTTTGGTGTTAAGTTTGTTCTCTCAGTATCTTGTGAAACCTCACCCCAAGTTAGTTTGATTTTTTTTTTTTTTTCTTATTCCGATTTAATACTTTTCTATTAAACAGTGTAGCACTGTTGTTCTCCCTCTCATCGTGTCTTATTTGTTTTTTCCCAATGTTGATGCTAACAACCGCGAAGCTGTGTAAGCTGAAAACTTCATACTTTCCCCTCCTCTTAAAACTGGCTTCCTCATGGTCACTAACACCTGGATGAAGGACGGATGATGAGAGCACATTGCTGGTAGTGCGGTAAAAGAAAATTGTCCCCATGTATGTCAGTTCTGGCTTAGATCAGATCAGCTTAAACTGCTCATGAAACCCAAGGTTTTTTGGTTTTTACATGTAAAAACAGGAAAGAAAGTATTTGTAGTAGAGTTGCTAGAAATACGTCTTAAAGGCACATAGTGAGTGAGGGCAGGATACATAAATCCTGTTTGTGAGCCTGGGCTTTCTCTTAATAGGAAGAATCATTATATTAATTGAGAGCTTTGGGAAATCTAACAGACAAAAGACAATCTAATGACTGCTTATGCAGTGGCTACACAGCATGTGTACATCCATATACTTGTATAAGAATTGTGGGATCTTTTTTGCAATATTTAAGTCAAAATGATCTCCCTTGCAGTCTGAGTAATTAACTTGAGCTATGAGAGACTTTGCTTTGTTATAATTCATATAATTCAAAACTTTGATCAACAGCTACGTTTAATTTTTAATTTCAGGAAATTTAAATGTATCTCATCCTGAATATTTTTTCTTTGAGTTTATGCTATGAAAAACATTTGAAATTCTTCTAATTTTGCCTGGGAGCAAATTATAGAAGCACATGTGTGATGAGAACTTTAAAAAAACCTCAGTGGGAAAAGCAGAAATTGACTTTTCAAGGTGTTTGAAATCACATCTTTTCCAACACTGTTTTGTTGTGTTTAATTAATCTTTTTATTCCACTTTTGTATGATTTTTCTTTACTTTTTTTTTTACAGCAGTCCATATAAAATGCATCTTAACAGCTACATCACTAAAATACTGTGTATTTCTTTCTATACTTGTCTTCTAAGTAGTCTCTGGAAATGTATTCTTTTGTTAGAGATGCAAAGTTTCTTAATTGTGTAAGTGTTTATATACATATAATAATTGTAGCTAGGGCTTTAACATGATTTCAGTATAGTTTCCATGTTTATATACCTACCATAATATCAATTCTTGGAGCAAGATGGTGGTCTAGAATTAGTGTATGTTTGTAATATACCTTTTACTTTATATTTGCGTCCATTCACATCTATAACTCTGAAGAAGTTCTTGTGGTTTGGAATTGTAAGCAAACAATGTACTGTGACTAGAAATGTAGCTCGGAAGCACAGGTCTAGCCATGATCAGTCTACTTAGTACTGGTTTAGTGAGGTACGCATAGAAGCATGTGGTGCGTTTCCCTCTTGCGCACAAAAAGAACCCCTATTGCAGAACAGCCATAATCACTTTGAGCTTCGTTGTCCTTCCCAAGTTTTTCACTGTTTTAAAGAGCCTGTGCATTTCTAAGAATGATTCTGTGCTCTTCCTGGGGAGGTGAAGACGTCCTCTGAGTCAAGGAAGGGACATGATACAGAGCTGGTTTAATTTGGGTACCTGCTTGCTTTCTGTTCAGAGCTGCAGCAGTGGCCTCTTGTGAAAGTTTTCGCAATGCTTGCGTTAGGATTCTATGAATTGAAGCTGAAGCTGCTCTTCTTTGTTTCTCTGTTCTCAGTTTCAGTAGAGAATGGTGTCGTACTGTTGTAGAGAGGTCAGTTTTGTCTTTGCTGTGTGTGATTTCATTTGAACTGCTGAGCTATATGGAAGCGTATCGTGGCAAGAAAGCCTTTTTGGTTAAGTTTGTGTGGAGAAGGAGACTGAGGTCATATTAAATCCATAGGGTTAAATTGTTAATTTGGTTTGAAAAACTAGTAAGTAGGATTGAAAGGGATAGAATATGAACATAAGCACAGAATTATTGTAGAAATCTGTTTCTGGGTACACTAGAGAGAAAAATGGCTTGCTAATACTAAATATCAAAGGGGCTTTTGCATGGCAGTGAAATCTTGGAGAAACTGTGACAACTTAGTGTTCAAACTAACAAAATGGGGCTGTCAGATGGTCAGTGATGCAGAGGAGAAAATGCCTGTGCAACTCCCAAGGGGAAGTTTAGTTTGGTGTTAATAAATTGGCAAATTTCTAAAAATTCAGCGCTTAGCTGCTCTTCAGAGGTTAAGTTCTAGTTTAAATAAAATTGCATTTAAAGTGCTGTACTTTACTATGTATCACCCAATTTGTGGGCGTTTATGTGGCTTTCATTTTGCTTTATGTCCCTTATGTTGCATTCATTTTATGTTATTTATATGTTTATTTATAAGATAGACAGATTATGTAAGGTTAAATCAACGTTTTGCAGCAGGCTTTTGAGGTATACAGTAGTATTTTGTTAATGTTAAATCTACTTTTGTTAATTATTCCTAAATAATTTTTTCCACTCTCTTGGCAGAATGTGTGTTCAAAGTATGCTGAGTTTTAAAAATTTTAGAGATCTAGTTGTGTTTCTTGAGTTTGGTGAGGGAACGCATATCTTGTTATTTCCAGTAATCTTCTGTTAAAGTTTGGGGCATTACCCTTTTCAGCTTTAAGCTTGCTTGTATATGGCAATTAGGATGAAACACATTTAATTCTCTGCAAGTAAACTGTAAGTAATTATTAAACGCTTTAGAACTTTACACAAATATTATGCAGTGTCTTGTTGCCGATAGATATCGGGAGGATGAATGAACCAGAAATTGTAATGCACTGTTGTGAGAACAGGGGCGAGTCTAGGTTTGTAGAAAAAAAGTAAATCAGTGATTTCTGTTAGAACAACTGATTAATTGGGAAAAACATGTAGCAGAATGCAGTGTCCTCAAAATATAAGGAAAGGTTTGTGTGCTGCAAGGCTAGCCTGTTTCTCCCATCTGAATTAAGTTGGATTGATTATGGCCTGCTTGCTGAGTGACTGTTCATTTGGGAAACATTAGCAGCTCCATGGATGGGTAGATGAATAAATTGGTATAATGAAGTTGAGAGAGCTGGAGACTTTCGGGATACCATACGCATCTCTGAGGAAAAATCTGGGTAATATTTTTGGAAGTTCTTAGGCCCTGTTAGCTCCTGTTGGGAACGTGATGGGAGCTGGTGTATGTTTAATGCTTTTGAAAATTTGATTCAAATTTGATTTTTTTGGAATGCTGCATGCACAATGACCGTGCATTATTCCATTTGTATCCTGTGTCTGTTAGAAATGCGTTCCACATACTGGATTTGCCTGAATACTGCAATGCTTTTTTCCAAACTGTTTTCCAAAGTTATAATTTGGAATTAAAATGCTTTTATCAATTTATTTGATATTACTGAGATTTATTTTTTGTTAAAAATGCCTGATGTTAGCTATAATAAGAGCTATAAAATCTCTGCAATGATTTTTTTTATGTCCTTGAAAATCTTTGAGGCTTGAGACCTATCTCCTGAAACCATCTTCCTTCTGTGAAAACATTTGCATTGTTTCAGCAGCAAGGACAGTTGTTCATAACATGCAAACTGGACATGAGATACTGCTTTGCAGTAGCTATTAATGAACTGATGAACTGATTCTCGAAGAGGTTGGAAGCGATTTGTGTAAAATACAAACTGAATAGTTTCAAAAACGTCTGGCAATTTAAAATGCTGCTATGGGTTGAATTA
Source organism: Rynchops niger (assembly GCA_013400035.1). Lineage (NCBI taxonomy): Eukaryota > Metazoa > Chordata > Aves > Charadriiformes > Laridae > Rynchops > Rynchops niger. The sequence goes on from VXBH01004199.1 coordinate 99,682, forward strand.
AGATGTTCAGTGGTGGCAGAATGCCATCAATACAGAAGCGATTCTTAGAGTTTCTAAAGCACAAGGAAGTAGGATAGCTGGGTAGATGAGGCACCGCTGCTTATGGATTGTAATAGGTGTGTGGCTGTAGTTTAAGAATTTACGTACTCAGGCTGTGGATGTGATTGACTTGCAGAAGTGTGTTTGGCTTGCAGGCTTCATGGGATATTGTTACAACGCCTGTATTTGGGCACTTAACTTGTCACGGTTGTGTGGTGAGATTTGTTATTGTAGAATATGCTCATGGAGGCTTAAGGGCAAGCATTTTGCCTTGTGTTTTGCTGTACGGTGGGAACAAGCATATGGTCAGCTTAGGAGTCTAACCTGATGGACACCGACTTGTTCAGTCATGATAGCTCAGTTTTGATTGCATGTCTGTATTCTGAGGCGTTTCATTTGGAATGTGTGCCACCTAAATGATAACTCTCTTAAGACTTAGGCTTTTTAATTGAGAAATTGTGGTCATGAGATAAATTTGTTATAGGGAAGAAGACAGAAGGTACTAAAAAACCCCACAGGTATGAATGAGGGCTGCAAAGTTCCAGAATTTTAGCTTGTTTCTAAAGTATGTGCTTCGACCCCAGAATTGTACTAAATCAAGTTATTGAGAGGCAGCTGTCATCCTGAGTATCTTGCAATGCAAATAGACTCTACCATGTTAGATGTTACCATCTGCAGAACTTTCTTAGGGTATAGATACATACATGTCTTCTGATCTCACTGGTAACAGCAGTAGAAGTTTCTGCCTCTTCTGTCTTCACTAGAGTTTAATGCTGCATCTATTTTCTGTGTACTTGACGGGTTCATGTGATGGCTTCCAAGCTGTTTGGATCAAAATAAGCCTTTTTAGCAGAGATCAGAGACTTTGTATGTCAAGCTCACCTACTGGGAATGACAAGCAGCAGGACCGGTTGGGCCAACCAACGAGGAGTCATGCATTTACCCAGTCAGTTTTATCATATGCTGCTTTGAGCTGTCTTTGAGAGAAACTTGAGGCTTTTCAGCTTTATTTGAGGGATGTGGTGTAACAGATCAAATCAGTTCCCAGGTGATTACAGTTGCAAGAACTCCTTTTGCACTTTCATCTGAATACTGTGATGTTTGCTGTATAATGTTAAAGGTCTACCGCATTCCATTTTTGGAGAGTTTCATCTTGCAGAGGAAGAACAAAGAAAGCTGATATTAGGTGAAAGAACAAGTCTTGTTCAAGTGCAGGATTTACATCTGTTTTTATAGTGCGATATTCCAACTCAGAAGTCTTTATCCCATGGGGCCAAAGAATCCCCAAAAGTTTTATGATAACCTAAGTTGTTCCCCAGGCACTGGTACAATGGTTGTTATATTTTGGTGAAGTTCATAGTAAAAATCTCCCTTTCCTGGCTGTGAGTATTGGTACTTCAGAGGACTGTATAGCTGTCTGTTTGCCATGTGCGTGATGTTATGGGCATCTATTGAGAAAGCCAACAAATGGACCAGCTTGTCATTTGTCAAGGTATTTCTCTATGATCTGAACATCTGCCTTGTGGGTGTTTGTGAAGCTGGTTCATTGTCCACAGGCAACTGTGAATATAACTCACTACTACTGTTGTGGGATCAGAACCACAGAATGATAGGGGTTGGAGGGGACCTCTGGAGATCATCTAGTCCAACCCCCCTGCCAGAGCAGGGTCACCCACAGCAGGTGGCACAGGAACGCGTCCAGGCGGGTTTGGAATGTCTCCAGAGACGGAGACTCCACCACCTCTCTGGGCAGCCTGTGCCAGTGCTCTGCCACCCTCAAAGTAAAGAAGTTCCTCCTCATGTTTAGATGGAACTTCTATGTTCAAGTTGGTGCCCATTACCTCTTGTCCTGTCACTGAGCACCACTGAAAAGAGCCTGGCCCCATCCTCCTGACACCCACCCTTTAAGTGTTTATAAGTGTTGATAAGGTCCTGCCTCAGTCTTCTCTTCTTCAGACTAAAAAGACCCAAATCCCTCAGTCTTTCTTCATAAGAGAGATGTTCCAGCCCCCTAATCATCTTGGCAGCCCTTTGCTGCACCTTCTCCAGCAGTTCCCTGTCCCTCTTGAACCGGGGAGCCCAGAACTGGACACAGTACTCCAGGTGTGGCCTCACCTACTACTCACAAAAACCTACTGCTGTTACCAGTGAGATCAGAAGACATGTATCTATACCCTAAGGCAGAGTAGAGGGGGAGGATGACCTCCCTCGACCTGCTGGCCACACTCTTCTTGATGCACCCCAGGATGCCATTGGCCTTCTTGGCCACAAGGGCACATTGCTGGCTCATGGTCATCCTGTTGTCCACCGGGACTCCCAGGTCTCTTTCCACAGAGCTGCTCTGCAGCAGGTCAGCCCCAACCTGTACTGGTGCATGGGGTTATTCCTCCCCAGGTGCAGCACCCTACACTTGCCCTTGTTGAATTTCATAAGGTTCCTCTCTGCCCAACTCTCCAGCCTGTCCAGGTCTCTCTGTATGGCGGCACAGCCTTCTGGTGTGCCAGCCACCCCCCCAGCTTTGTGTCATCAGCAAACTTGCTGAGGGTGCACTCTGTCCCCTCATCCAGGTCATTGGTGAAGATCATTGTTGACCCCTGGGGAGCACCACTTGTCACTGACCTCCAACTAGACTCTGTGCCCCTAATCATGACCCTCTGAGCTCTGTCTTTCAGCCTGTTTTTAATCCACCGTCTGACCCGCATTTCCTAAGCTTCCCTATGAGGATGCTGTGGGATACTATGTCAAAAGCCTTGCTGAAGTCAAAGTAGACTATTGGTACTATTACTGCAAAGGAAAAGAAAGTTCATCTCCATTTTAAAAAAAAGTTTTATTAGCTACTAAACATTCTTTAAGTAGTATCTCTGTAACATCTCTTTTTTTTTTCCTTTCTCCCTCTTCGCATTTGTGAATTGGTTCTTTGGAAAAAAAAAACTAATTGTATGAATTAATATCTTCTGTGTTACTGCTTTCAGCACACCCTAATGAATAAATATTATTTTATCAGCCCACTCAGCAATAATGACCATTAACCTGTTAACTGTGGGGTCTCAGATGGAATACTGAATACAAGCTTGTTCCAAAATGGCAGAATCTAGCTTTCCTTTTTACTGTAATAAAGCTGTTTCTGTTTGCAGCACTGTGTTGCTGGGAGACTGCAGCTAATTTTTATGGCGCATGTCAGTAGTAGTGATTCAAATTATACATTTCATTGAGTAGCTCTTCTCTTTGTTTGTAAACAGTCTTCTATGCTGGGAGAGAATTTTTTTTTTGTTCTGGGGAGAACAGCATCCAGAGCAGAGAAAATGACTGGATCTGAAACAAAAGCTCAGATTGTTCGGTTGATAATATCACTGTACTTCTAAGTCACTCCAGGGGAAATAGTGGTCTGGGCTGAATTTACATCAGTCTGATAGTCAAGTCTAATGCAGGTATTCAGGAGAATTCCAGGTGAGGCTTATACGTCTCCTCAGACTGCCTTTTTTCTTTTTCAGACTCTGTTACCAAAGACAGGCCTCTGCTTTGTTTATAACCATATGCTAACTAAAATGTTGTTTGTTTCCTACTAACCTTCTTACTGTGTGAGAAAATAGTCACTGAGCTGATGTTACAAAGAGTGATAAGGAGGAGACAGCCAGAGGCAGCTGATCACCAAGGATGGGATAACAAGAAGTAGTTAATCACTTCAAGGTTCTTTTGTGCATCAAGTATGCGCTCCTGTACCAATTAGGACAGAGCTGTGGCTACTTCAAGGAACATCCTTATCATCCTCAAGAAGTTGGCCAACTTACAGTAAACTTTTACTGTCCTGAGATGACTCAGCACCTTGAAAGGACAATGGAAGAAGGGTATCCCCACCCAAACGACCACCGAGGAACTCACGCCTGCACAGAAGTGTCTTGCCGACGCTGCAAAGTTTAATCCGCATGTGCAAAAAGGCTATTTGGTCATCCTACTGAATGTGTAAGCCTAGGTGGAGTTATGTACTGGGTAGGCGGAATTATGAGAATCTCCTCTCTAAGCTACTTTTCGTTTCGAGAGCTTTTATTTCAGGTAACAACTCCATGATGCAAAGCTTCAGCATGTGGCATGTCTTTAAAGCAAAACAACAAAATAGACTCTGAGAATTAGAAATTAATATGAGCTAGAAAACCATGTAGTTTTGGTTCACAGCAAAGATCTAGTGGCAATTTGGGCATCTATAGAAAATGCAGTCATTTTTAAAATGATTGTTACACAGCTTGCATATGGATCAGGGCATGCATGTAATTACACTGGCAAAAAGTGGGTGTAATTGGGCATGCACCTAAATGAGAAAATACATGTGTAAGGTGGAATCTGACTAATGCATTAAAAATCTCTTGCTGGCTGAATTTATACTCCTTTTCTGGCTGTAGGAGATGGTAGTCCATTTCCTGATGTTCACATTCTGCTTGGGTTTTTAGCAGTGTCTTGCTTTTAACCTTGCTCGAGATGCCTTTATAAAATGGTGTGTGTGTTTTGTCTGAAGCCTGCTTGCTTAAACACGCAAGTCATGTCAGCTGCAGTGCGGCAGTGCTTGGTGCTAATGAGGTGAGCAGCCAGAGCACCCGTCTGCTTGTATTTTCTCATCTCTGTACAATTATGGCAATGGGGACTGGAAAAAGGGATTTGTATTGGATATAGCTCTGTTTTGGGCTTTCCCGACTGTGGCTGTGTGTCCTCCTGATGACTGGGCAGCATATTTCTGCTTCCATTTTGGGAATTAGGTGGTTGCTTCACTGCATTTAAGGCAAGCTCTAAAATACGTTCTTCCTGGGAGAAGAAAAGAAAACAGGAAGTACAGAGAGGGACCCCCCCTCCAATTAATTCAAAAGCACCTTGAAATTAAATATATTGCCTGGTAATATTTATCTTCAGGTTGAGTAGATGTAAGTCTGTATTTGAAAAGTAATATCTTTAGAGTAGAGCTAATCAGGTAATTAATTTGGGCTAGATCTGAATGGTTACAGCTGGCCTTTTATAGGCACAGAAATGCAGATGCACTGTGATTTCTCAGCTCCCCTTCTTTCTCTTTTTTTAACTCTTAAGGTGCTGACAGCAGTGTGAGCTGCGTATTTTACACTGAAGTCATAAAGTTTTGCTTTGAACATAAGGAAAATAAAGTGACTATCAAATCCTGTTTGTCTTCTCCCATCCTCAGATGTCAGACTGTCTTCATCAAACGATGCCTTCCCATCTGGTCCTGTTGTATTCCTCTTTCTGCAGCCTTTTAGTGTTTCTTTTTCAGAGACATAGTCCGTAAAGCTATAAGTCAATATGAAGTAATACATTGGTCCTGGCAGCACAGCTGGCTTTCCTTCTCGTTCTTGCCTTAATGTCATGGGGTGCTGCCCTGTTAGCTGATAAAGTTATTTCTGAGTACTTATTTCGTATAAATCAGATCATTGAAATTTTCTGTGTTAAAAATACTGCTGTGGGGTTTTGTTTTGTTTTTGTTTTTTTTTAAGGGTCATATCTAATCTCTGTTACTTTGGCAATATGTTGTGTAACGTGATAACACAGGGGGATCAATACAGCTAGGACTGAGAAAGGTACAAACTGCATCAAGTAGGCAAGAACCAGCAGTGGGAGGCAGGAACCTCCTGAGCTGTTGGTACTGCTGATGTGAATGTTACGTGCAGCTAACACCCATAGAAAGGATCATGTGTCAATTTATAAAAAAAAGTCCTTCTTGGTAGACCAAGATTGTGTGCTCTAATACAGTCTGTTCTTTGCCTAGTCCTAATTTTAAGTGGGTTAAGAGTGACATGCATGAAACTGCACAACTGACAAGACGCATTTTATGGAGAGTTGTGCTGTTTTAATGCTCACTGTTGAAGTCTGGTATTTCTGTTGTGCTCTCATATAGTGCAGTATTTGCCGTTTACCTTCTCCTGAAGACCTTACCTTGTAGTTGATTGGAATGGTTTTCTCTTCCTTCTTTAGGTCTCCGGGTGAATGGGGAGCTCATTACTGCTTACCCACAAGTGGTGGTTGTGCGTGTGCCAACACCTTGGGTCCAGAGTGACAGCGATATCACAGTCCTTCGCCACCTAGAGAAGATGGGCTGTCGATTGATGAATCGTCCCCAAGCCATCCTCAACTGCGTCAACAAGTTCTGGACGTTTCAAGAACTTGCTGGTCATGGTGTGCCTCTTCCAGACACTTTTTCATATGGTATGGATAAGGATAGCAGGGTAGCCTACAATAATTTGTGCTTTTGCAGTGCAAAAGATATGAGTCAAGTTTTGGAAATACATAGAATTATGTAGCATTAGGCTAGTTCCACATATAAGCACTCAGTAACCAGAAAAGGAAATAAAAGATGTAACACTCAGATTCTGGTTTTGGCTGTGTTGATTAGCTGTGTTTCTTTGGGAAGAGCACTTTAACTGTACTTCAGCCTCCCAGGCAACTAATTTGGGCTGTTACTACTAAAACACTTTGAACTCTTTTCCAATTGCCTGAAACAACAGACAAGAACTTGGGGAACGAACCATCACAGGATACTATAAAGATCTAAACTTTGGTAAAATCTGAAAGTAGGATTAAAATTCTATATGAATAAAAATACCTGCAAATGTATTAGTTATTGTGAAAGGACAGAAAGAGTACAGGCCCTTGTGTTCAACTTTTTAACAGTTGTTTGGGGTTTGTTTCCCACCAGAACAGTTAATTATTAATGTTTCTTGTGCTTGCCTTTGGACACTGTGGTTCTTGACAGTGTGCTGGATTAGAGGAACCATTTGTCTGAGCTACCCTGATGCTATCTCTTTTAATTACAATATATTAAAGAATCGAAGATACCTCTCAGCCTTCCTTTCCTTCTTGGGAAATATCAGTGCTTTCCTCCCCTTTGTGTGATTGCACTGATAGGCTTTTGTAATGGGATCTTGACAAAAACGCTAACAAAACGTGACAAAAACATGGGTCAAATGTTTCCATCAATTACTATGAAAATACATCTGAGAAAAAACATATCCTGTCTTTAGAGATATGGTTGCTTTAGCTCTGAGAAAGAAATGAGTTTTTAATTTTTTGGGGGGAAGGGGAGACCACGAATGGTGGGGTAATTGGAGAACATCTCTGTTCATAACTCCCCGCCACTTGTTTTAATGTCTGCCTCTGGAATTTGACAGAAGCATGATCTTTTTTTTTCTTTTTTTCTTTCTTTTTTTTTTTTTTTTTAATACAAGCATCAAGTTATCAGTGAGAGCTGGCTTTGCCATGAAAACAGGATGTGCTGAACGACAGGTTATTCCATGACACGCATTAAAATCCATGGCAGGGTAGTGATGGCTGCTGCTGGCTTTGTGACCAGTGTCTTGGATTGACTTCTGCGCTTTACTGCACATGCTGTTAGAGCAGTCTCCCTTTGTCTGCTGACTTTCTCCTCTAGTTCTTCCACTGTGGTCAGCCTTCTGTGAATTCAGCTGAACTCAAATAATCTTGAAGTACCAACCATCCGTCATGTGAATGGTCATTAAAAGCTACTCTCTAAAGTCCTTACAGATGCAATGAGATGCAAAGGTTGAAGTACTACTTCAGGATATAGGGAGAATGAGATGCAGGAGACTTAAGCCTTGGAAAGGGGGGAGGCGGAGTGACAAGGTTTGGGTTGTTGCTGCTCTCTGGATTATGCCTTATCTTTGTATTTCATGTTGCTTTCCTGGTTAGTAGTTTGGATGTAACTGTTACTGGTCATAACGTCTGTGCTATTTTCCTGCTAGACATTTGAAAAGGTGGAAATTGGTAAAGTAAAGGGGATAAATTGGAACGAGATGGTAGAATCAGGGCATTCAGATTTGGAAGATTGGATTGAACCTTTTGGGGTTACGATCAAGAGGCCTTTGTCAATTCGTGTCTTCCATTTCAAAGGAGATAGGAGTTAGTATCCCACAGATTACAAACACCTTCAAAGTCTGATCATGCTCCATGACCAAGTTCCTCTTAACTGATAGTTTTTTCTGCATTATCTAAGCTGTAAGGGTGGGAGGAATGTGTGGCAATTACATCCCCAATTTCGGCACACCAGATTGGTGGCACATAATGTTGTTGGTTTTCTTTTTGCCAGGTGGTCATGAGAATTTTGCCAAAATGATTGATGAGGCGGAAGTGCTGGAGTTCCCTATGGTGGTGAAGAACACGCGGGGTCACCGAGGTGGGTGTGAGGTCAGGGGTGAGGGCAAGGAGTATGCTGAGCAGCACTCTTTAAGATTTTTGTCTCATTGAGGGATAATAGTTAAGAAGGTCTTCTAATAGGTGTTGGACTTTGCAGTACATCCTCTCACTTCTGAATGTTGAGTAGACTGCAGCAGTGGGAAGTAGTCTTAGTAGAGCCTAGTCTTGCAATAGCAGGGGGAACAGAGGTCCAAAATTATGGTGCATCTGTGACTTCTGTGAGGAAAGCTTTGAACTGGAATAATGGAAGGTCTGGCCTTAGGGAAGTAGAAAGAAGCCTGTATGGATTTTAGAGCTGTTTCTAAATAGGCATAAGAAATTAAATCTTAGTTCGTTCAGTCTTAGTTTGACTGTTTTTCTACTTGACTTTCTCTATAGTTAGGATCCTGATTTAAATAAAATCTTGTGTATTGTTTGTCAAACTGGATTTCTGTTTTTCAGAAAAATATCTTTGGCAGTGCCGATGATAATACAGCAGGTTCAGATAAAATTGTTCTGTTAGCAGTCTTTTATTTTAAGTGTTGAATATGAAAAAATACATCAATTTAGTTTAATGTTAGATAGTGATCTACTAAAGGAAACGAGGTTTAAAATAAAATTCAGAGGTTATTTGTACAGGAGGTTCCATGTTCCTCTAGCAGTGTTCTGTGTTATGGAGACCTTAAAACCTGAGGAAGCAGAGGCTGCTTCAGTTGGGCTTTGGAGCACGTGATTGAATTCTTCTTCACATGTTATTTCTCTTAGTTCTGCTGCTGCTGCATTTCTATTCCCGTAGTTAAGATAGACAATTTGTCCATTGATTTTTGTACTCTTGTTAACACTGTGGCTTGATTGAGTGGCGATTCTGCCACAAAAAGTTTTTACAGCCTTACTGCAAAACATAAATCTAATATGACACATAAGAGTGCTTAGGAAAGAGGTATAGGGGTTGGGAAATAGAGCTAAAGATGGAAAGGGATGCCTTCTTGTGAGACTAGAAATGAGATGAAAAGTGGTAGAATCTGTTTCAGGAGTGACTTTCATCAGTATTTTAAAATTGAAGAAGAACAAAGTCACCTTTGGTGTGCTCTAGAAATGAAGGCTAATGAAATGACATTTTAGGTTAAACAAAACACGTCCTTGAGATGTTTGCTTGCAGAAAAGTCAGTGGTTTCCAAAGAGGTTTTGTTTTGTTTGTTTTTGTTTTTGTTTCCCCCCCCCCCAAAATTGGCGTAAAATTCCTTTCGTTTAAATTGTTTCCCCCCCCCCCCAAAATTGCAGTACATTCCATTCGGTTTAATATTTTGCGGAATCTTCTGCTAAATTTATCTTGAATACTGTGGATTCTAGTGTTTTCTTCTGAACATAGTTGTTCTACTGCAAGGCCTCATCCTGGAGTTGCGAGCTCTTGAAAATATTTGGAAGAGCGGCTCTCAACAACTTCCCACTAGTTGAAGCAGTGCTGCAGTGGCAAATTAGTGACTTAAGTATTCTTAGCTGCCTGGTGTTTAACAGCTTCCTGCCATAGGTTCCTGCGTGTCAAAGCTGTAGGCTGCGGGTCCAGTCATCTTGGATTAACGAAACTGTGCTATTAATTAAATGTCTGCTGCTCTTTAAGTATTTCTTTCTTTTTTTCCTCTTATTAAGGATGTGTACCAAAAGGAGTTGAAATGACAAGACCACCTCCTTTATCTAAAGCAGTTTTATTTTCCTTCTCTCTCTTTCTTTCTTTCTTTTTTCTTTCCTTTACTTTCTTTTTTTCTTTCCTTTACTTTCTTTTTTTCTTTCTTTTTTTCTTTTTTTTTTACTCCTCATACGGCTCCTCAACTGTGTCAGTACTTGAACACTTAAAAGCCCTGAAGCAGTGGGGCACTTCTGATGTCCAGAGAAGAATTTGTAAATGGGTATAAGCTACAGATGGGGCCTTTGAGAATGGGCAGCATACTGGTCAGAGGTTTTACTTCTATGTGGTGAATCACTGATGCAACTCAAATCAGTAGCTTCTTCCAATCTTCCGATTTTCTTTTCTTCGTACAGGTAAAGCTGTGTTCCTGGCACGAGACAAGCACCATTTGGCAGACCTAAGCCATTTGATCCGTCATGATGCCCCTTACTTATTTCAAAAATACGTTAAAGAGTCCCATGGCAAGGATGTACGTGTCATCGTAGTAGGAGGCCGTGTGGTGGGCACCATGCTTCGCTGCTCAACTGATGGGAGGATGCAGAGTAACTGTTCACTTGGTAGGAAAAGCATTGTTCGTAGTTTTGATCAGAATTTTTAATCCAGTTGAAAAATCAAAAACCCAACTGAAATAAGCTGCAGATTTTATTTTGCATTAATTGTGCTTACTCTTGGGGGTTTACAGAGGAGACGTGGGAGTGAGGATTAAGTGAGAGATGTGTTGAGCAAACAGAAGGAGAGATAATCTCTGCTGAAAGTGTTAGATGGAAAGTGTTAGATGGATAGCATGGATGAAAAGGAGGGGAGAGGTCTAGGAACACAAATGGAGTAACTGATGTGGCAGTGTCATGCTAATGCCGTGTTATCATTCATTTCATCCTGTTAAGAGAAACAAAAAAGAAGGAAGACAGAAGACAAGACTGAGAGAAGTGGAGGAGACAGACAGTTGGCAAGAGGGTGGGAGAAAGTGTTAAGAGAGGAAACTATTGAAGGCAATAAACAGTTGGATTGCATTGTGCAGCTGCTGTGCTGCCTTAAGTCTTTCAGGCTCCTCCCTGAAGGCATTTCCCCCAAAGACCACATCTGCGAGGAAGAGAAGAGTTACTACATTGATTGTAGCATACTCAGAACTGAGTTTCTGCATAACTTTGGGTGTAGGACAAGGGTGATTGTGAGGGTAGAAGGAGGGTTGAGGGTGCCTGGCTGAAACTGTACTGAAACTGAGCGGGGATGGGGTAAAATGTGTTCATGTGTAGTACAGTTTTGGTTAGTCAAAATGCCCAAAATGCCTGAGAGGTTTTAGTTACTACTCCATGCTGAGGACATAAAGCCTGAAAGATTTTTCTGCTAAATGCTTTTTTGTTTTTTATTGTTTGTTTGTTTTTTTTTTTAAAAAACTGTGTTGTGATAGATGAGGTCTGAGTCAGTTAATATTTAGATGATGGACTGTGAACTGGACCAGCTGAGATTCAGATGCAAATGTTCCCTAATTCTTGCTTTAGAGACAGTAACCTGTGATAGCAAGCTGAGAGGGGCATGAGTAGTTTATAATGTCTTAAACCTCTTCCCCCTCAATTATATCTGTGTCCTGGTTCCGGCGGGGATAGGGTTACTTTTCCCTGGTATCCCACGCCATGTGAGCCATGCCCACCCTGAGCTGCTGGGGCAGGGGGCAGGAAGTCGCCGCTGGGAGCGGGCTGGGGCGTCCCGGGTCCGGTCGGGGAGCGGCGGTTCCGTAATCCTGTTTGTATATTCCTCTGTCCGTGTTATTGTTGTTGTTTCCTGTTCCCTTTGCTGTTCTGTTAAACTGCCTTTGTCTCAGCCCAAGAGTCTGGCCATTTCTTTCTCCTCCGATCCTTCCCCTATTGGGAAGGCCCGCGCGAGCGGCACGTGGTTCTTTGTTGCCGTCTGAGGCCAAACCACGACAATCTGTTAGAGCTGTAGTCTTATCGGGAACATTTGGTTAAATTTTGCTGAAGGATTTCTTGTGATGGCTTAAAAATATGTATGAAAAGCCTCTACCTTAGAAGAAACAAGGGTGGCTTGTTAGGTCATCTGTTTTATATCCCAAGGTCATAAAAATCTATGATACCTTTCTTGACTAAAAGTCACTACTTACTGTTTTTTAAACAAGTCATAATCTTGACCTGCCTTTGGCAGGTCAGAATCGTTTGAAATCCTGTTGTGGCTTCAAGTTCATTAGTAGTCACTGTGGAAAGGAGGTTGCTATCTGAGTCATCAGCAGTATCCTTGCAGGCTCGCTTTGGAGCTTCCCAGCCAAAAAGCACCAATCAGTTGAGAAGGATGTCAGTCACCTGTGACCAGACTACAGACAGTAAGTTTTTTTTCTTTTTTTTCCAGGTGGTGTAGGTATGATGTGCTCGTTGAGTGAACAAGGCAAGCAGTTGGCAGTCCAAGTGTCAAACATCCTGGGGATGGACGTGTGCGGCATTGACCTGCTGATGAAGGACGACGGTTCATTCTATGTCTGCGAGGCCAATGCAAATGTAGGTTTCATTGCCTTTGACAAGGCTTGTAATCTAGATGTAGCTGGTATCATAGCGGACTATGCCGCTTCTCTCCTTACCCCCGGTCGCTTGACGCGGCGCATGTCCTTGCTCTCTGTGGTGTCCACGGCAAGCGAGACTAGCGAGCCAGAGCTGGGCCCTCCAGCTAGTGCCACTGTCGACAATATGAGTGCTAGCTCCAGCTCTGTCGACAGCGACCCTGAGACCACGGAGAGAGAGTTGCTCACCAAGCTCCCGGGGGCTCTATTCAACATGAACCAGCTATTAGCCAATGAGATCAAACTTCTTGTGGAGTGATGCCACATGTAAATAGATGACCAACAGAACTCTCTCTTGTAAATTTTTTTTTTAAACCAACTTGCAATGCTGTTTATCAGAGAAACTCAGAGGAGTGAGGAAAGGGGTGGGAGTGTCGATCAAGAGAGCAAGAGTAAAAGGCATGCGTGCTGTAAAAACTGCCCCTACTTTTTTGCAGAACATAAAATTGTGTTCGTTCTTCAGCATCAGTTTTCTAATGAAGATGCTCCGTTCACAACCTAAGTGGGAATTTTATTTGGATGCTGCTTAGGTCCCCAGATGTGTTGCAGTTCATGTGTGTTCACAGGAAAGCATTGGAGCATGATTCATGCTTGAAGATTTTCAGAAAGCTATCTGGCAGCTCCCTAGAAACTTCTGTGAATTACTGCACCAGTTAAGTCTCTTCTTCCTCTGTAAGGCTTGATCCTGTAAGTTGCTGAGTGCCTCAAATTCTGAATTTGAGTTGAAGGTGTTAAATACCAGGTATTTCAAAGTTTCTGGACACCTTACTACTCTTGTAGATGAGAGTAAGTTCAGGATCTTTTAAAAGTCATCACTTTCTGACCTTGCAGGATGCAGCCTTTCAAATGATGAGGCTGAGAGAAGCATCAGTTGACTTCATGTGAGCTTTCTGTACAAATCTGTAATTTGTGCCATCTTGGTATTAATTGACAGCTTTGTGTCTGTATTTCTTTATGAAACTTTTGAAGGAGGATTTTGGTACTTGTGCTTTTCTCATCTCAAATCTTGATTTTGGAAGGTGTGTAGGGGAATTGGTCATATTCTATTTGTGGCAGAAACGGCACGTTTTAACTATTTTTTGCGTGATTGGAGGAGATAAACAGCACTGTAATGTTTGGTATACAAAATAATGTTTAATCCAATGTGAAAAAGAATTACACTAGTTTAAAGCAAACGTGCATCGACTTGTATTTGTTAGTGTTTTAGTCTTTTTGAGAGAGATCTGCAATGTTAATGTTCCTTTTTTTTTTAATACAAGCTAGTCCAACACTCCCTTCTCTATGCCTGCATCTTTAACAGTGGCCAAAGTGAAAACACTGCAGACTATTTGTTAAGAAAACACTGAGTTAAAGCCTGTACGTTGGCGTGGGGTTTTTTGTTTGTTTTTATTTTTTGTTTTTTTGAGGGGGGAAACGTGGTAAGGTGTGGAGGAGGAAAAAGTTGGTTAAAAGTGATTAGACATCTAGAGGTACTTTAGAATAAAGCTGCAGTTCATACAGTACTTACCAGGCTTACTTTTTCCCCGCTGAACATAAAAGCTGATGTTGGCAGAAATCCAAAGAGGGGAGAATTACTCAATTCTTAGCTTTGGAAAACATGCAGCAGATATAAAAAAGAAAAATTATTTAAAAAAAAAAAAAGAAAGAAAAAAAAAAGAACAAAGAAGAGAGCTCAGCCAGAATTAAAAATGAAAATAACCTAGGTCCACAAACAATAAACAGATTGATCTTGGACCCTTATGTGTGTGTGGTATGAGCGCACACACTTGTGTGTGTTTGTGTGTGTGCATTTGCTTTGCTTTATTTCTTTTTGGGTTTTGGCTGTTTAGCTTCTAATTTTTTTTCCAGGCTGTCTGATTTTCCTTAGTCCTTCCGGCTGTGCGTTTTCTCATTAGCCTTGAGCTCCTTTGGAAAACAGATAACCAAAACAGATACTGAGTCCATTTTTCAGTCCTTATCTTCCTCCTCCTTTTCCTCTTCTTTCTCCTCCCTCCCTTTCATTCCTTTCTCATTCTCTGGGTTCATAAAGCCCTGGAACTATAGAGAGAGAGATATATAAAAAGATAAGCCTCTTTTTTAAAAAACAAAAAGTAAAACGTTTACAATTGAAAAATAATCTTCTGAAAATAGAGTTTGTTTGGAGGGGGGTTGTGTGTGTGCAATGCTGCTGTTCTCTGGATACTTTAATGGAGCATGTCCCATGTACCCTCTGAGGCTCTGCACTGCCCACCTCTGTGGCCCCTCCTCACCTCTCTGCTGCTCTGCTGTTTTATCTTCACTTGGACCTTAAACACAACTCATGGACACTATGCAGAGAGTCTTCAAGAGGCAATAAACAGAACAGTATTAACCTGCTTTATGGAGGTTTGATCATGCTTCTTTGTACAGTTTGGTTTTTTTTTTTTATTTTATTTTAAAAGGAATGTAATAAAATGGCTTTTTTTTGTAGAATTAAATATTATTATTAAAATCAAGTGAAAGGTTGACTGTTGGTGTTAAGCAGGAGAATGGGCCACCTGGTCCAGCCACAAAAGGAGCTTCAGCAGTAAAGGTATTTTCAAGTCTTTTCTTCCTGAGCCTTCAAGTGCAGAGGTTATACGTGAAGAATATAAAGGTCTTTAACTTCAATGAAGAGTTGGAGAAACACAGAACATAAAAGAAACCTAATTTTCCAGTCTCTTCCAGAGGCTCATCTCCCCCTGCTTGTTTATGTAAGGGGAATTTGGGTGGTGTGTGTTTGTGGTGGTTTTGTTTTTTTTTTTTTCTTTTTTCTTAGGTGACTGCACTCCTTGAGAGGTTGATAGGGTCAATCCTTCCCTTCTCAACTGTGGCACACATTGAGCACATGTGGAATAACAGCAGGGAGTAAACATTTGCTTGTTGATACAGTAGGACCTCTGTATTTCTATCACAGGAGACTTCTTTTAAAGGAAAGAGCTGGTAACTGAACATTCTGGAATGTTTTTTGAGTCTCCATAGTATTTTGCAGACAAAGGCTCACAGGAACTTTGCATTACCATCACCCTTCCAGAACGTCCAGGTTACACCTCACAGTAGTAAAATCTTTGAAGTAAACGTGAGATTTTTTGAAAGACAAACAGTGGATTCAGAGATTTATGGTTTGGCTCCCTTGGGATAAGATGCTCCTGTGTGGTTAATGCTTCCATTGCTAGCTTGGAGATAATTCTATGCATAGTGGTCAGGGAGGCAGACAGGATGTACCTTTGGACATTGGGTATTGATGCTACGTATGAAAACCTTGCTGGAGGGTTCATTGGTACCAGTGGGCACGCTTGTCTTGTGTGTTTACTCCCTGCTTATCCATTGCTCCTGAAATAGTGAAACGTGTAGAATGGGCTGGGGGTGTGAGGGGGGTGTCTTGTTTTTACTTAAAGGAGAAAAACATCAACAAATCTAGCCTGTGGTAACGAGGCAGTGTCTCCCATTGAAGGTGAACTTTACAGACATGAGCTCTGTACACTGTATTTCCTTCGGTTCCACATGTTGAAAAATACATGCTAAACTTCTATACAGTTGCACTAACACTACCTCTGTATGTAGTTTTGGAAGCATGTGCTGAAAAAATGGTCAACGTAGTGCTGGATTACACATAGTATTAATAACAGCTGATGGTGTTATAACTGTTTTTGTATATTCTAATGTTTGAAAGAGCCAGGTAGAAACTCTTGTTGGCAAGAATAAGTTTCTTAAACTACATCTAATGAAATTTTGTTCTTTGTAACACTGGAGATTTTTCTTCTGTTCAATTTACTGCATTTACAATTGATGTCTTGCTATGCCAATGTACAGATTGTATCTTAAGCCTTGTATTTAATGCTTTAATGTGTTTTATAAAATCTTTTCTTGGAATGTTACAACACTTCATTGGTAACACAGTGTCAATGATTGATGCACATGTGGACTCTTAACGTTTTTGTTCTGAGCTGATGGTCACTCTTGGAGAGCTTTCTCCCACTTTGTGTGCTATCTTTCATGTGTGATACTCAGGAAATAACCTCTGGAACATCTGTTTATGTCCGACGCAAAGGAGATACTTCTACAGATGGACTTCAAAATCCGACAAAAGAAACCAGTGACATTTGCTAAACCTTTTCTCCCCCTTATTGCAAAAATCTGTCAGTTAAATACATCAGGGACCTTAAGGGACTTTGAAAACAAATCACATGTACAGTATCTTTCTCATGGCTCACTCTTTTTGAGAAGGTTTATGGGCTTTATGGCTGGTGTGAGACACACGACCCACTCCTGTTCTCTCTATGGAATAGTAGGTGCTCTCACAGGTAACTTCTGTTGCTACTGTCTTTCCATTTTTAATTTCTTCACTGTTCCAGGAATTGTTTTAAGCTGAACACTGCAAGGTTTACAACCAGAAGTTTGCGGCCTTTTCTTTTGTTTTATTTCGTTAAGTCTTTTTTAATCTTTGAGGGTGACTTTTGGAGCATTCTGGTGGTTGATCTTGGCCTGCTGTTGGAAGTCTCCAAGCCTCTCATCTTTCCAATTTGAGTTGAAAAGTTTTTGTTTTGTTTATTTGTTTAAACCAATGACACAAACTAGACGCGCGGATTTTCGGTGGGATTTGTTGTTGCTCTATTTTGTGTGACTTATTTTCCCTTTTTTAACAGAAATGTGTTCTAACAGTTCACACTTTGTTACTGTTCTTTGCAAAACTTTTCAGGAGCCAAAAAAGTCAAACAATGCAGTGAAAACCTTCCCTTCTCCCTTTTCCGATGGCGAGAGTGAGAACTTATGAAAAGTCCTTGAGAATGTTCCTTCCTAAACTTTTCCCCCCAGTAATGCAAGCGGGTAAAATGGTAAACGCAGCAGTTTGGTGACATCCAAACCCACCTGTTGTCAGGTAAATTGACTCTTTTCTGCTCTTACTGTAACCTTCGTAAGTTTGCTAACTTTTCTGCCTTCCTTTTCTTCCCATCAGTTCATTTTGGTGAAACTTCTTGAATGCTTTCTTTAACAGTGATATTTAGAGAAAATCCTACTTTTCTTCATTTCCCCTCCTTATACATGTTGACCTCTAAGAAAACTGTCATTGTCCTTTGCTTTACTCGGGTGAGACAAAAGTGAGTCCCCTCGTGTAAGTATATGAGGGATAGTTTTGTAATGTGTTAACTCCACCCTCCTGTTTATTGCTTCAAGGTAGTTTGCCGTCAAGTGTACTATTTTAGCTTAGGTTTTTGAAAGATTTGATACTTTCCATTTGCTAAGTGAACATAAAATGTAACTGCATCAATTAGGAGTTGATTGGTATGAAAAACTAGTACAAAGAATGTTAAATTAAGTTATTAAAATTCAGTAAAGCAGGATCCTGTAAAGAGGACAGATGGGAGAATACGTGTGCTACAGAAAAAGACTGTGTGGCTGATAATACCTCTTTGTCAAGGATGGCGTGATGCATTTTTTGTTGCCCTTACTACTGTACCTAAGTACTTGCACACTTTATCGTTCTTTGGTAACTCCCTCCCTTAATCTCAAACCACTTAAAAGTGCTGGGAACGTCATATTTTTTTTAACTTTGTCTAAGGAGAATCTGTATGTTACTCACAGAGGTAAATACCAGACGATTTGAATACCATTCAAAGCGTAAGAATATGAGCCTTCAGACAGGCTTCCAAGTTTCCTGATGCAGTGTTTTATTTCCCACGACATCTGTAAAGAATTAGCACTTGTTTCAGGGTTTTTTTTTGTATATGTTAATAACTCCTCTGTATCATCATAAAATAGTCTACTCTTCATCTTCTTAATTTATATTTTCCTGAACACAACAAATTTATCAGCAGTACCATAAATTGCAAATTCCAATTAAGGTGGGAGGTAATAATTTTAGAGTAAAATTTTGCTCTCAGTTACACTGAGATAAACCTGGACTCTGTGAAAGTCAGTGGAGTGATATCCAATTTCACTGGTATAATTGAGTGTATAATTTGTGTCTTTAATTTTACTTGCAAGATAATTTTACAGACTTGTTATACTTATGTTTCCAATGCTTTTTCCTTTCAGACATACCCACCTCTTGCGTCTCAGCACTGGGCAGGCCTATTCCTTTATTTGTGTATATTTTTGTGCATCAGCTGCTATAGGACACGGGTGTAACGCTTTCAGGCATGTGGTTGGGTGTCTTTTTGGGGGAGAGATCGTGGGTTTGTCATATGTAAAAAAAGTAACTTCTTTTCCTCAAGTATGTTGAACAAATTCAAGTCGGCTGGCAGTTTTGCATCTCTAACCTGATGTTATATATATTATGTGAAGATTTTTCTTGAAAGAAGGACAGGACTAGTTCTTTGCGGTGTCTGCAAATGGTCTTTGGTGGGGACGGTTGACAAAAATTTACTGCGTTCTGCAGAAGTTAATGTCTTAGTACTTAATGTTGCTTGAAAGGTGGTTTTACAGATCATGCTCCTTCCTTTTTATGGAACGGCTTTCAAAGCCTTGTATTGATCTTGGTTGTGCCCAGTGCTTTGCCTAGTGTATGGGGAAGTGTTGTAGAACTTGAATAAACCATGACATCTTAGACAAAGGGGATGATTACGTTCATGCTGAACAAGAACTTCTTCTATATGCCCTTCTGCTGCAACAGAGTAATAAAACTGGTAGGTGGCAGCAGTAGCAGAAGAAACTCACGTGACTGTGACCTGGGAACCCTACAGTACTGGGAGAAATGGATTGCAAAGTATTAACTGAAGTAAGGGGGACGGAGGAGAGAGGCAGAGTCCCTGAACTGTCCATTTGAATGGTGAGTCTAATTTACAGAATTCTAACCATCAAAAGACTAGCTGTAGTACAGTAGACATGTTGATCTATCCGATTTGGTGTTTGGTTACCTGACATCCTAATTCTTACCTTTGATTCAACATTCTGGTTTCCTCACTGCCTTCATAAGGCGCAGTATATGCCTTAAAAAATTAAACTTCACCAAGTTGCCACATCTTAAGAGTACTGGAAAATAAGGTACAAAGGAATTTATCTAGTCCATCCATCTCTCTGCCCCGCAGGAAGATCAGTCATAGTTATGCCATTGGTGACATGTTTCTTTTAACCTGTTTTACAAATCAAGGAATAAATGAGGAAGATTCTGCAGTCTGTACCTACAGAATTTTATTTTATGAAGGTTAAAAGCATCCTTACTGTCAGCCAGTGGTCAGCTTCATGGTCTGAGAGCTCCTCTGCTTTTTTTGCTACTTCTTTTTTTGACTATTTGCTATTTAATGCTACTTTTGGGGTGATCCTCTTATGTACTTCTCTTACATATAGGTCTTTTTTTTTAAATGTTTTTGAGCAGTTTATCACAATGCGACTTGGTGATAACCAAAATTACGCGTGTGTGTGTGTGTGTGTATATATATATATGTAATAACATTTCATATCAAATGTTGGTCTGTTGAATTTAAAGCCTCGTCCACCTTTGAGTGTGAAGAACTTCTATCCTAGTATTACCAACATGCATTATTTTATGCAAGGGGCATAGTTTACAAATGCGTATAATAAGCAACCAGTTCCATGCTGTAATGACACTTTAAGAAATAAGGATTTTTGCTGGAATGTGATGGTGACTTGAGATTTAGGGACGACAGCAGGGATTCACCTGTAACAAATAAATAGATTTGGCATCAGTCTGAACCATATCCTTGAACCATTCTGATTTTGTCCAGTAGGGTGCAATGGTGCACACTTAATTAAAATTAATCTAGATGAATTTTTCAAAATTCTGGTATGAAGTTTCATATATATAAAAAGCCTCTTTGAGACTTTCCCCTCTGTTTCTGAATCCTGGCTTTTTTTTTTTTTTTTTTTCTTTTTTTTTTTTTTCTGTTAGTTTAACTAGTCATATCACTAAATCCAGACTGGTAAGTACAGAGCATAAATTACTTTTTAGGTTCTTATCAGTCATTAGCCCATTACAATATAATGAAAAGAATTTAAGGACTTCTTAGTAACTGAGATGCTCAGATGTCTTTTATATAATACTTAAGAAAGATTTGTTTCTACATAATGTTAAAAGATTTTTATGTAAGGGGGAGACAAGATATTGATACAGGAACAAAGCAGAAGTGCCAGATGTTCTCGGGCACCGAAATGCTATCACTCCCGAACTTGGAAATATTAAGTAAAAGCTCTAAAACAGGAAAAGCCAAAACCTAGATACATTATTCTCTTCTGTGAATCTTATATAGACACTAATTAGTGTGTAATGGTATTCATAGAGCACCATATAGATTAAATGATACATGCCTTAGAAACACCATGATACTGAAGGACAGTGTTCGTCTTTATGGAGACATGTATCGCAAGATAGAAAAAATGTTCAAAGCACCAACAGTTAAAATTCTTTTTTGAAAGCGGGAAATGCACAGTATATAATGTTTCTGACTTAATGGCTAACAGCTAGTAGTTTCAACCATCTCTTCAGTTATCTACACCAGTGGTCTCTAAAAATTTTTTATTGCACACCCCTATCAATAAAAAACATTTTGAGCATGCACCCCAATATGTTTATTTATAAGTTATATACATCTACTACTATGTACATTATAAAACATACACAAACCCAGAAATTAAAAAAGAATGGGATAAAGATGAAATGAACAGTATTTTAAACATTGATTTCATTGTATTTTTTAATGGTGCAAAAAAATGCAGCCTTATGGATTGCCTTGTGTACCCCCCCGGGGAATGTGCACTCCACTTTGGAGACCACTGATCTAGACATCCTAAAGAATTATTCTTGCACATGTCATTAGTGTGTTCCATCATAACAACACCTCCGTTTTAAGTAAGTCTCCTACTAGAGATTAAAATGCTGACCTCTAGTAGAATGACTTCTCTTTCTGAAAAGAAAGGAAAAGAGGAGAGAACAGCAGATTATGGAAGCACTGATGAATGGTCTGGCCCAGGGGAAGTTTGAAGCTGGATCAGTTGAAAATGTAGAGAAATGTGTCCAAGTGGATTGAGGGGAAAAAAAATGGTGGTCAGAATATCTACCAGTATGCAGAACACAACAGTAGCTTTTGTACTTTGATAAATATTTCTAGTTCACTTACAGCTAAGTATTAGTTGATAAATTGCGAATTCTTTTTCCTGTCATTCTCTGGGGTAGTCACGCTAAAATTGGGAACAACACTTATATATGGAAACTAAGCTGGATCTGAGGTTTCCATATTCAGGCAACTAAATAGTCCCCAGTGCACCTCAGGTACCACGTAGGACTATGGACAGCTGATGGGCTTATCTCAGTAGCTTCTCACTTTTCATAGAGTCTTTAAAAATACTGTGTGGAACCACAGGCTGGAAATCCCAGAACAGAATTACTGCAAAGTGAAAGGAGACCAAACGTGCAAAGTGAAAAATATTTTAGTGGAGATTTGAAAAGAATCTTGTGAAAGATAGTGGTGAGTAAAGTTTGTGTGTGAGATGAAGCTCATAGGGAAGGTTTTTAAAATCGAGACAGACTGGAGACGTGAGAGAAAGAAAGTAAAATCTGGTCGTAGAGACAAAGGAATCTGAAGCATACGACAGTCTGTCAGCAGAGATGGAGATGAGGCAGTAAAACAGCTTTTGCTACTCCTGAGCATTCTCAGCTTTTTCTTGTAAGGAGGAATCTTACCAGACTTTCAGTACCTAATATATGCTAGGCATGCTAGTCATTGGGGACTGGGTATCAAAGGAGAGAGCTGAAAGTTGATTCGGAGCTGTTGATATGGAAACTAGCTGTAGCACTGGCTTACTAGAATGGATGGCCATGTGATTAAAAATGTTACTGCACTGATCTTAGATGACAGTAATACTTGGGAAGAAGGGTGGCTATCTGGCCCTGAACATGGGCTTATTTCCCAGATACGCCTGTAACTTTTTGCTTCTCAGCATAGTAAGGGATAGAGGCAAAGAAATGTATGTAAGCCTTTTTAATGAGTAAGGGGACCATTCTAGGTGACTTAGTCAACTGTTCAGGAAATATGGTTTTTTTTTGCATGTGAAATAAGCAGCGATTTAGAGTAGTCTCCCAGATCTTCCATGGTTTCACATGTGGCTGTCAATACAAAAGGGTATTATTACTTTTTTTCTACTAGATGTGACATAGCAAAGCATCGTGTTCTCTGCAGCTTTGATATGGTAGAGACTTGAAGATGGCAGAATATTTTCCATTCTTTTCATAGACTTCCAGGGGCAGGCAAGGGGTGGTACGTATGTGAAAGGAGGAATGGATAGGTTCCCCACACTGACTGAAAAGCAGATTATGCATTAGGCTGATTGAAAAGTTAACGTTTACATTGTACTTAGGCAAGGCATTTTCAGGGTATTTCTGCATCCCCTTTTTGTTCCATTTAGAAAGAGTACAAGTGTTACTAGAATATACAGAGTCTGCATAGTAATATGTCAGCGCATTAAGCTCTGCCAAGTGTGTGTGGGGGAAGGGCTCATAAAAGATGTATGTGAATTTCTGTCTGTCTGCTACATCTACTTTTTTATTTGGAGGTAATTTGCTATATGTAACTGCATATAGTACTCTGCTTTCAGAACTCTCTGACGTCCTTCTGTACACGTATTAAAAAAGCAGTGGCTGCTGAAATGTTTCTGGTGCGTAGGGCTGAGGTTAGTCGGAACAGCGGGAATACTCTTGAACTGAGTATGGTCAGCTGTGCTCATCTTGGCCTTGACCAGATGAGGACAGAGTTTAAATGTAACATAGATTTTACTGGGCTGTGTATTTTTATTGCAATATATGCAGTTCTAGCAGAAATCTTGGTCAATAGTATCCTGTATAGCTGTCACTAGAAAGTGCAGTTGCTTTTGATCAACAATGAATTTTTAAGTTTCCCTTATGTAATGCTTTGCATTTTCCCAAGTAAGGTGGTTTAATGTAATGTGATGTATACAGTTTTCCAAATCAGGACTCAATTTTCGTCTTAGACAAATTGCAGTATAATGGAGGTATTTTAATACAGGAATAGAAAAGAAATGAAGTTGTATTAGAGAGCATTGTATTTTTTTTTTCAATAAAGTATTGTAATCAGAAAAAACTAATTTATCGCATTCATAAATTTTCAGGCATATATGTTAATTTCCAGAATTTATTGGGGCAATCTCTCTTGTACAAAACAGCATTTGTGGTTAGAAAGGGATGAAAAGCCAGTAGGAGGAAAAATTAGCCAGTAATCCAGCTGTTGCAACCTCTTCGGCCAGTCATGCGTTTTTTCTGTGCAGAGTTCCTGTTTATGGTGGAACCAGTGGTACTACTGAGCTTTCTCAATGCTTAGTTTATCTGTGTCGTAAAATAGGTGCATTTTGGGGAGAAAGGAACTGGAGAGGTGAAAACTGTACAGTGTTACATGGACTAAACAGGAAGGTGCCATGAAGCAGGGAGAGAAGACTAAGCAGTAGCTGTATATACACAGGTATCCTTTCAACTCTCTTTTATCAATGTAGTGGGAGGCCAGGAGTTGACTCTGTCAGTTATACCACGATGAGGAATGGGAATGTCACATTGACTGTTTGTACAACTGTAAATGTTACATATCTGGTGTTTACAAGAAGTGTGGTTTGACCCAGGGTGCGTATGCAGTTTCTCTTCCTCACTACTAACATGCAAAGCACTGTCTGCTAGTATTTGTTATTCTCTGGATTCTGTCTGTTAAGTGGTGTTGTGTATCAAGCCTGAAACTTGTACAGTATTTTATGAGTTTCAGGAGGAAACTTGGTATGCTTGTGTGTATATTTTACCATCCATCTAACAAACGCAAGGCCAACAGAAACAACATAAATGTTATGGTTACGCCCCCACCCATCGTTAGCACAGCGTATAGGAGGAGTAGCGCAAATGTAATGTGATGTAGGAATACTTGTCCCTGCAGAATGGAAATGCTTGTTTACCGGAAGGCAAATACTGAAGCTTTATCAGTGAGAGAACTAGGCAGAAAGAGGCTGCAGTTTGACTTTGCTAAACTTTTACACAATTTTTCCTCCACATGAAATATTTCCACAGGAATGTAATGCTTGTGAAAGATGCTGGATCAGCAGTTGCGGAGATTGAACTCCTCTACCCGCAGGAAAGGTAACAGGAATTAGATTTTACCTTTAGAACACAGCCTTCACTGCATCTCACTCCTTGACCTGGAAAGGCCTATTCCAAGGTCAAAAGAGGAGTTTGGTACCCATGGCTCAGTCCTTGGTACATCTGCAATGCAACTATGAAGGAAACGAGATATAAGCTAGTTACAGCGATCTTTTTAATGATGTCTGCTTGAATTTCTGATATTTTGGGGGAAAATACTAACTTTTTCAATGGTTTGTTTCTCTAGGTTTTTCTACACCAGCAGGAGGTCTTCTCTTCTGTCTTACGGGGACACTTATCTCTTGATAATGCCCCCTTCACAATGAAGGGAAGAAAGGATGGACCAGCAGCAATGTGGAATGGGGTGATGTCCACACTTGTGGTTAACAGTCGTAATGAATGCTGTCCTACTGACGTGGAGAACTGAATAAAAGAGTTGTGAATTGTAATTCATGAGAGTGTGAGGTTCTTTTTGGTACCTTCTTCACCAACTCCCCTTTCTTGAAGTGCCTTTTTTTTTCCCCTATAATTGCATTCCTAAAAGTTCTAAAATGCTTTATATCAACATGAATAATTTTCCTGAATGCCTTGGAAATCTCACTGTCAGGCCTTTGGTGTTACCAGTCGCGTTACGAGTTCACCTAAGTCACTGAGAATACAAGTCTCTTGAGTTTTAAAAGGAAAACTATACTATACTGATCATATGATACTGATAGCTTCTGTAGCTGCTAGAGAGAAACAGAACTGCAACCCTGTTAACCTATTGGAGAGTCTTTGAATGATTAAATAATGTGCCTTTGGATTTTGAGGCCACAGTGGCAGGGCTTGTTATAGTCATGGTCATGTAAATTCTTACTATATTTTGTTTATGAAGAGAGCTGATCTTTAAGACCATAGGTTATAAATATTTCACATGTCTCTTTTGGTTTGTTGTTAGCGAAACACTGTGAAGAGCTAGGCATATACTGATGCTATTTCTATAGTGTGCCTACTTGAAATTCGTGTTACAGAAGTGAAGCAAAAAAGGGAAGCAAGATACTGAGTTGGTACATTATCAGTAAACACCTCTTATTCTCGACAAGGTATAACGTTCAGTTTCCTTGTAATCTTTTCCTTCTGTCCTTGAAATCCTGGCCACGTCTTTCAGAGGGATGTCATAATACGTTATAAAGCTTGACCAAATTAAATTTTGAAACAAAGAATTGGTGAAATTTAAGTGGAAAATGCAGCTAAATTAAAAACCTTTAGCTAATTGGTAATTGCAAGAGGGAGCATAAGGAAATCAAAGGGTAGTACCCCCTTGGATATTTTTAAGTTAGATCGCATCACACCAGGCTGAAAGCTACCACAGTTTGGGTAAAATCAGTATAAGCGACTTGATGCAAAAAGTGCCCTTAGGTTTGAAGATAAATGAAAAAATTTGTTTCAAGGTGCTCTTTAGGCCAAGAGTTTAGAAAGAGCGAGGCAAATGTTTTATTTTTATAAGCACTTAACATGACTGACATCTACATGGTAACTGAACCACCAGTGTATTGTAGCAATGAGAAAGGCAAACAATTTAATGTTCAGATGTTTCTAGAGGGGTGTTCCAGTCTAAAGAGGGAGAGAGAGATTCAATGCTATTTGGCAAGGTCAAGCTGAGACATCACTGCTAATGCTGCAAGCAATACTGATTTGGAATGGAATTCCTCGCACTGAGGCATGTCTTCTAGGATAATAAGTTCTCCATTCTCTAATATAACAAACAAAATATAGAAACTTGTTTTCTGAAACCTGTCAAAGAGTGAGGGCTGCTACTGAAGAAGATTCCACGTGGTGGTATGGATATTTTCATTCCTGTTTTCTGTATGCTTGTTATAGTTATTTACAGGTCGGTGGAAACTAGGAGTGTGACTGGTACTCTTGTCTGCAGCTGTGCCCTTCCTCCAATAGCTGCAGTTTGTGGTTGGTGGTTTTTCAAATTTGTATGTCAAATCATACTTCTGACAGCACTTGGATACCTCTGTAAGCAAGTAAAACGGCTGCCTCTGCAGGCTTGTGGCCATTTTATCTCTTGTGGTTTAGAGTATGCTGATGCATATGCCAATGCTTCCATAAGTGCTTTTCTTTAATTTTCCTTAATATTTAATGTTATAAAAGTAGAACAGGTGAGAACCTTCTAAATTCCTTTTTAGTTGCATATATCCTATCTTGCTAAGCTAGTTCCAGGCCCGTATCTGTACTTCAGTTCTCTTTCATTTTCTTTGTGAGTGTTCAGCAATGTTCTCCCTGTTCTACTGCCTGAAGTTCACAGATTTGCTTTTGCTTCTCCTGCCTTTGTAGTCCAGAATGTCTTTTCCTTTTTTTTTTTTCTTCAAATGCTCCTGATGCTCCTCTGTTTGTCATAGGAAAAGACCTGCTGTTGTTCCTGCTTATAACCACCGGCCCTCTTTGTTCTTGTCCTTGTCCCAGGCACACACATAGTAGCTTAAGAGCATTTCTTACTCCATGTCTATTACAGATAACTATTCTTTGATGTTTGTGAGACTCACCCTAAAAGTGTGTTTTCCTTTTTTAGGGGCAGAAAGACAAATTTTGTTTCTACGTGTTTTGTTTTGGTATTTCACAGCGCAAAATGCATTAGACGTTAAACAGAAATTAAAAGAAGTTAATGAAAATAGGGATGTCTAGTTTCACTGTAACGTCGTAGTGAACGAGAGTGAGCAATTTGCCATACCAGGAAGATCACTAGGTCCCTGGCTGTCGCACTCATTTAGCTATCTTTGTTCAGAGGGATTGGTCTCCTTGCAGTCCGTCTCTTCATGTACCTCCCTTAAAAACTCCCAGGAGTTATGGTCAAGAGCATGGTAGTAACTTGTTAAGTTTTACTTTTCTTTGTCTTTCCTTTGTTCCTTTGAATATGAATACTCAATATCAATAATTAAATAGTTTGGTATTAATATTTGTACAGTACAGTGAAAATGGTAATAATAGATCTGTAGTGATAATACTGACTTGTGCTGTGATGCTTGGGGAAACCTGATGTAAACAGTTCCTTTTCTGCATTTTCGCTTAATTAGACTTGTGCTCTTGTGCTGGCTACAGAAATGGAGTACTTTAAAATCTGTTTTGCTTAGTATAATTAGATCTTGGGGTGGAGTATATTTGTACTGAGGCCAAACTGGGACAGAGGTTGTAATTTTGTTCAGTATAAGATCTGGAAAACCTCTGTAACTTGGCCGGCCTGCGTTCCCAGTTGTGCATGACATAAGCAGACAGCTGCATTTTGACCACCGTCTTTTGTGTTTTTCTTAGTCACTTTCCTTATTTTGTGCCTTATCACCTTGGTTGCTTGTCCAACCTGCTCTTTCCCTGTCTGAGCAAATTGGTTTGTTGCTGTACGTTTACCTCTAGGTGGTCGGCAAAATCTAGGTATCAGCTTGGCACTAGATGTTGCATCGTCTTCTCTGCGACTCTCTCATCCCGTGCTGTCGTCACTTCAGCGTTTTTCCAGACACGCTACTTTGGAGGGTTTCCTGTGCTGAGGTGGTGATGCTGAGAAGGGAGAGCGTGCCATGCAATGACAAAGTTGCCTCAAAAGCCTCAAGGGTGGAATCCATGGGAGAGAGGCCTCTGCCCTGCACTACCCCTGCCACCCCCAATTTAGCTGTTGGTGTACGGGCTTGTAAGCGAAGCACAAGGTAGTAAGCTAAGCCCTGCACTGATTATTGGCTTACACACTTTATCTTGGACATTGGCATGCTTCAATGTTTGGGATAAACAGCACTTCTCCCTACCAGCTGGTGAGATCAGTGATAACTGTGTCAGTGCTGCTGTGCTCTTTCTTGCTTTGCAAATGCCTGGTTCTGAGATTCAGGCGAGTTCCTTGGTCTCCAGCATGTTTGCCGTGATCTGCTGTGGATCTACTGTCCCGGTTTATGGAAGGAAGATGAGTAATACTGGGCTTCAAAATCATGTGAGACACACCAGTAAGAGTTTTTGTCAGAGATGGAATTACAGCTGCTCCATATTCTTCTTCAGCTTTTTCATGAAAAGTTGTTTTTATATTTTTTGTGATAGTGCTTCTGAAGATCCCTAATGAAGGAAAAAGTTCTCCACTGTCTAGTTCTGCCCATCTTTTCCTTCCTAGAGAGAGCACACAGCAACTGTCAGAGCTGTCCATAGTGTTACTGCTTCTTCCGTACAGCCCTTAAGATCCAGAATGAAGAGATACAAAAGAATATAGCAGCCAGTTTCCAAAAGAAAAGAATGGGATGTTGCTTTCTAGCATCCCTGGTATCCATCCATGTTCAGCTGCTTAGTGGTGACAGTGCTTCTTTCTGTAAGAATATGAAATGGTTTGGGCCTTTTGAGAAATAACAGAGCAGTTTCCACAGCTTTCTACTCCCTTCTTTCCAGCCTTGTGGCCAGTGCTTCGTTACAGGGAAGAACATCTCCTTAGTCTTCCACATAACATCACACCACACAGCTTTCTGTGCAAGGTAAGACCCTGAGGGAAAAACTCCATGAAAAGCATTCAAAGTGTTCTCTGCAGCCTGAATCCTTTCGTGGCTTGGATTGGTGATCTTCCTCTGAGCCCAGTCTTAGTAATAGCTCACGGATTTTGAAAACTGCATTTGTGAGCAGGGAATGGAAATGAAAAATTGCAGCCCAGTTAAGGGACTTAACTCTGGAACAAGCAAACCCTGCCATGGGAGAAGAGGCCCAGTAGAGGGAAGGAAAGAAAGAGTGTTTTGAGTATCTAAATTTTCAGATTTTGTTAGGGGTGTGTTCGTAACTTTCTGTTACAACACCCTGGTTCTGATTTTGTCGGCTATCAGATTAAGTCAGTTTGCTTGGAAGGGAGACGTTAAAGCAGTACAGCTTTGTTACTCTGCTTGGCACACGGACGACATAGTAGCAGAGGGATAAGAGGGGTTCCTAAAGACGCTTTCTTCTCTGAACTGCCTTCCTCCCATTGTTGTACTGAGATACCATTTTGCAGAGCGATTTGGTAGGTGGCTTTTTTGCTTTAATTTCAAAGGCCAGCAGTTCTTAACTGTTGCAGGTTCCTCTTTTGCAACAGAGCTAAGGTCCTCTGGCACTTCTTACAAGGCTGGTCATTTACTTCAAAAATCTGCTTATCTGTCACCTTGCCTCAAAGGTTGCGGGGGGAACACTGAATTATGTTTTTCTCCTCCGTTTTGAAGGGTTGTGGTTAATTTCCCTTTGTGCAAGTCTGTGTTACGTCATCACTGTTACGGAGCTCCTGCTGGGTTTTACACCAGCTGAGCTAGCTCTGTTTCTTTGCGAGTTTAGTTACTGCTTGAGATGAAAGTGGCTTTGAAGGCATGTTATTCTAGACTGTACAAAAAGATGAGCCTACTCTGGAAGGCCTGCAGTCAAAGCAGATGACAAGGTGGAAGGACACAGGGAAACAGCATGTCAATAATTAGTAGTTACAACACATCTGCGATGCAGTGACAGCTGCTCATTCTGCTTTAGGATCCATCGGATTGAAAGAGGGAAAACTATCAGAATTTTGGATGTTGGCTGGCTACTCTACTTCGCGTGCATCCTGTTTTTCACCCTCACTTGTGGAATTACTGCCAAGAGTCATACCTCCTTGGCAGGTAGAAACTGTGGACGTCTGTTCTTGAGCAGGTAATGTATTTCCTAGCCTGCATAATGACAAGAAGCGTAGTGGTGACCCTTCTTCCCGGGCTGAGTTGCCACAGTTTTCTTTGTCACATAGGGAGCTCCTGGTGAGCTGCATGCAGCTGAAGGTGCCAGCAACAAAAGTGAGGACGCAGTCAACAGGAATTTAACGTTAAGGACACCGTGCAGGCCTGCTTTTGGTGACCAAAACTCACAAAGTCACATCAGGTCTCCACATACAGTGACACTGAGCTCTTCCGCCTGGAGTATGCAGCGTCTGTCAAGGGAATGTGTTTGTGGTGCTCTGTGGGAAATGATTCAAAGTAAGTGCTTAATTTCGTCAGTGCCTCCTGTCTTCAGAGCAAAGAGAAGGTGCTCAGAACTTACAGGATGAGGCTGTAGCTGACTTTGAACGTGGAGGAGGGAAAGAAAAGAATGTGTTCTTAAGGCAGACAAGTCTTGCAAAATTACTCATCATAGCCATCAACTTCTAATTAAATTTCCATCTCTTTCCCGTAGCTCAAATGACGGGTGTTTAATACCGCTGCGTTTGGTGTCCCTTGGAGCAGAGCACACTGTAGTGCATTGTTTTGTTTGTATCGAGTTGGCAAGCAGGTCACAGTGTGTGTGTTTGCTTTGGTTGCCTGGAGAGTTCAGCATCTTTCAATTGCATGTTTTCATAAGTGTTCTTTGACAGATGTAACCCTTAGGAGCTAGCATTGCAAGCATGAGAAGCAGGCTGGTTCGGAAGCGGATGTTGTGAGCCCAGAGTGGTGAAGGGCTTTCAGAGAGGTGAAATTCCTGCTCTTATGCAGTCCCACTCTTGGAAGCTTTTTCTACAGTTCCCACCTTCTCCATGAGTTTTGGAAGCCCTCCCAGTGTTCTAGATACATGCTGTCTGAACACACCTCCTTAAGGCAGCAGTATTCCCCTGTCGTTGAACTTCTGATAAAACCTAGCCTAATACTGCACGTCTCTTTTTCATAGAAAGGGTGTGGGGTCATCAGTGTTCCGGACAGAGATGCATTGCACCAGTGTGTGGGAAGTGCTTTTAGAGTTTGCTGATCGTGTCTGTTCATTCTGTTTCTTTTTTCCAGAAGTGATTTTGTTGCAGGCACCTACCTACTGCTGCAGTGGCTGGTGTCTGAATGACATCTTCCAAGGAGTAAGATGGGAATTCCAACATCTAACTGTGCTGGATTTGGATCATATTTTGCCAAATGCACTTCGGACCCATTAACTTCATGGAGAGGAGTCGTACGCACTTATAACCTTGAAAAAAGTCAAGCCCAAGATATCTGAGTCCTATATTAACAGATGCAACTCGAAGCAGAGATCACTTTTCTTTATTTCTGTCAGCATACATAGTAAATACAAGACAATATATCCTACCACTTCCCAATGGGTCTAATTTATCCCTGGGTAAATCAGTCAGTTGCCAAGGATGTGATGGGTAAAAAACGTCTCCGATCGATAGTATGATGTTAGTTTTCTTGAGGTTGTGTTTCCCTCTGCTGGCACATAGTTAATGCTGCCGACTTTTNAGCTACTGCTTCCTTGTAATCCCAAGAAGGATTCCAACTGTCACCTTTGGTGACCAAATATAGCATATTAATCAAAACAAAATGAAGAAAGAAACAGCAACAGTGCTAATCAGTGACCCAGTCTACATGTAAAGTTGGCCGTGCTTTGAGCAGAACCTTGGACTGTTATGACTTGCCAGTTTTTCTGAGTGTGATACGCATGCTGCCTTTTTTGAGGGGGAAAGGAGTTAGACTGAAGAAGCAAAACGACAATTTTCAGAGTCTCCTATTTTTATTCATCTAGGGTAATGAGTAACACTTTCATAACCCTCAAACTAATATTCTTGAAAATTCATACTGCTGTCTGGCATGATCAGCTAATCTACGTTACACAGAAATTATAAAATTTATCTGAACGTTGGTTGCTCTGCATGTTTAGATAAAAAAAAAATCTGTGAAATTACAAGTAGCGCTATTTTAAAATCCATTTTATCAGTTTCTCTTTGTAAAACCGCAATAGATTGTTCTTAAACAAAGATTGAAACTAAGTCCTTCGGTTGTTTAGAAACTGAGGTGCATAGATTTGCAAGTGAGTAATAGTAACGATTTCCTGAAACTCAAATGGAGTTTATGCGCCTCTAGGTATGTTTACATGAGTAGAAGCTAAAACCATCCTTTAGATCTTTCTTATAAGTAGCAATATTTAATAACCATGATGCCCCCATAAAAAATTGTTAGATTATATAGTCTGGATAGGCCACAAATCTGTTTTCAAGTTACTCATAGAGAGTTTTAAACTGTACTTTTCTCTACCTTGTTTGTATTATTTAGATTTTCGTGCCTCTAGGAGCAGTATTTCTTAGAGCTGTTTTGCATACACAAATTTAAAAGCTGTTGCTTTTGTTCACGTGATTGTACTGTACTCAGAAGAGGAAATTCTGTACAAAGCTCTCTCAAAGCTTTTTGGAAGACTGTAGCAGTTTCAAGTACAGGCCAGGTCTAAGCCCTTACAGCTTCCATGCTAGAAGATGTATTCAATGTGTGTGTATGACTTAGATGAAATCGCAGGGTCTAGATCTAGCAGAGGCACTGCAAAAATCATACCTAATGTCTGAGATGTTCAAGAGGGTGAAGTTAAGAGGATAAAAGCTGATGCTTGTAACCTAAAGTTTTGTTACGAACAGAACATGCTGCGTTGATCATCTTGCTATCTGTCTTAATAGGACTAGAGCAGAAGATCGACAGACTGGTGTCCCTCATGTGGCCCAGCAACACTAAACTCAGCACCGAGTGTGGTAGCCATGGCCTCTCATTCCCAAATTGCCTGGTGGTGGAGGAAGAAGAGATGTTCTTACTCCCTTTCAAGGTGCTGAGAACCTTTATCTCTGCTTCTTACTTCTACAGTGCCTATGCCATCAAGGTATAGCCAAGTTGGGTGGTGAAGACTTGTGAAGGTCTTTCTGTTGAATCTACAACTGCACAGAGCGAAGAAACGTAAGGCTTGGAGCCAAAGTAGGAGGAAATAAGAGGAGTTCTGACTCTGTATGCTAGGATGAGGAAATTTTCTTGCTGTGAGTGGTGAAGGCCTGAATTTTTCTAACGTCCTCTCAGAATGTCCTTAATAGGTTCGAGAATCAGACTCTCTTTGGTGTAATAAATCTTGTCTTTGTTGCTGCACACTTGCTAATTATGTCCATGGAGGTCAGCTCTTTGGGTTGATTGCTCGTGAGAGATTCCTTTTGCCTTTTCCGTCAGAGGGTGTTCTCCGAGCCATCTATTGCTAGTTGAGATGATAATGGCAAAAACAGCCATAGAAGGTACTCTGAATGAACAAGGAGGTGGTATCAGAAATGGTACATACTCCTTGGATGAACCAGTTGCCAATCTCTATATGAGTTTTCTTGTCACTTGCTCTCTAGGGAAAAGAGACTGTAGAGACAGCCCCTTCAAGACCTTGGGGTTTTGGTTTTCAGTCGTAAGGACCCTTCCTCTCTCTCAGACATCCGAAAGATTTCAGATGATGGGACTTGCAAGCTGATCCAAGTTCATCAGAAATGAAAACAGCGGTCCTTTGGGATATCTGTCAGCTTGAATATTTGTGACAGTTTGGTTGGTCATACTTCAGACAGTTTTAGATGTCAGTGAAGTCAGAACACTATAAGCACCAGTCTGCTATAAGAGTCTGGAAATCTTTCTTACCCTTTCTGTAGTGGAAAGAGGAGAACAATGTTTACCCGCAAAAGAGCACTAGAGCCTACTAATCCTCCAGTCACATCATTTCCTGATACAGGGAGTATGATCAAAAACAAATTTCAGGCTTCACATAGGTGTCTGTGGCCCGAAAGCTGTTATGGCTGTTGTGTGAATCTTTCATTCGATTTGGAAAAGAAACATTTTGTGCCGAAGCCTGGACTATCTAACAGCCTTAAGCAAGCAAGGGGATTGAAACCATTTGTGTTAGGAAGCTACACATGTCTTGAGAACTAAACATCAGTAAATCAAGTAAATTCACTGGCTATGCATCTCTGCCCGGGGGGCAAGCAGTTGGCAGACCATCTGAGCAAGAGAGCCTGAGTTTCCCACAAATGATCTCTGCAGGTGTATTTTGATCATCAGTGTAAGCTTATCTAAGACCGTCTTCCTGTTGAAAAAGTTGATTCTAGTACATTCAGCAATAGTACGGCCTGAGATTAAGTTAAGGTGGTTTTCAAAGTGAATCCCAAAGCTACCTGTAGTACCCCAGTTATTCCATAGATGTTTATCCCTGAGGTGGACCTCCTTGTGACCAAAGACAATGCAGATTGTCTTCCTTTGTTCTCAGGAACAGAATAGCTCAATATTGACAGCAATATTGACAGAGTTTCCTTTAGCTGGTACATACCATCTCTCGGAATTCATGGAGATTAGGCAAGACAGGGCTCGGGTAATGGTATTAGTTTCTTCTTAACCCTGGTAGCTCTGATTTTTATATTCTCTGTCCACGCCATCACCAGAAGTCAGTACTGCTATCCCAAACGACGGTATGTTGCAGAATATAGAATTGCTGTACCATCAAGATGGATATTACTCAGCTCGTGGTGTGCAGCGTATCTGAACGACATCTCTGGGAATAGATTGCTTTACAGATAGCTAGAGAATGCTACTGCAAAACTTTTCTGTGAACTTAACGCTCTCAAGTGGAAGTATTTTTCAAAGCTGAAAAGAAAGCATCTTAGACAATCTTCACTTTTGGTTACTCCGAAGTCTTTGTCACTGTTAGAACGTATTTTACAGTAGAGAGAGGTACATTTAAACGGCAATATCTGACTGACACTTTTCAGTACAACATGAATTCAGTTTCTCAGACCAAACCTTTATTGTCTAGCCAGGAAGATTTCATTACTATAGGACTTCAGGTCTTTCAAGACTTGATAAAAACCATTATTTGAACCACTATTTTCTTCTGCAGTCTATTATTAATCAACAAAGGCTACTTCATAGTGGCTATTACTTCAGCTTACAAAGACAAGCTATATGTCAGTCTTTCCAAAGTACTCCATTCAGAGACATGAAACGTCATCCCACATTTATCTAAAAAAAAATGGTGCTAGACTTTCACAATGATCAAGACTTAGGAATGCCTTTGCTTTTAAGGTGTTTTGTTTTCCTTTTTTCTAATCACCTTGAAGTGAAGCAAAACGGTCCCATCAATGTAAATACATGTTCTAAGCACAAAGACTCAAACAGAATAAGGTCCCTTAGCACATTCCTTGTGTACACCTTCTTCTGGCAGCACAGAAAATTTGGATCAGAGGCTAAAAAAAAAGATTGCACATCCAGTTGGAAAAGCCCATGCTGTAAAGAAGCTGAATCTTCCACAGCGTGGTCCCCAAAGCGGTTTAAAGAGCTGCTGCAAACAGTGACCAACCAGTTGTAGGGAGGGTAGTATTCAGTAGGGAGGGCAGTATTCAGATGAACTCCCAGCTCAATCCACTGACAAGATTTTTGTTAGCTCATCACGGTAAGTGGGATCTACAAAAAAAAAAAAAAAAGTTGTTGTTGACTTCCAAGACACGTTGTTCTCTTCCTGTTTTCCGCAAGTGAAAATCCCATGACCCATTCTCCTCAGGCTGTTATTTTGGCATTAGGATTCTAGAGAAATAAGAATTGAAGACGGAAGGGGTTATTGTACTCCTTACCACTTGGGAGGGTAACACAAGAGTGTGTTGGTTTCGTATGTTACCCTTGATGGAGAACTCTTTATGCATCAAGGCTGCAGAAATCTTTCCAAGCTACTGCGTGTGGGACTCCTGTGCATCCGCAGATGCTCAAAAAGCAGTAGCTGCACATTCAGCCAGTTCATCTTCGAGTGATCATTTTGCTGTTCCCACTGGTTTCTAGGCTGAGCCCGCTCCCATGCCCTACCTTGTTCCCCACCTTTGACTGGTTTTCCCTGAAGAAGCCAAGAGGCTTCTGGACGTATCTAAACTTCCCAGTGATTTCCCCTGCTTTCCCTTTAATTTCAGTCCCACAGTTTATGGTTCTTACCTACTTCCATGGCCTAGTCTGGCCATTCACGATCTCTGCTTTCAGCCTGTCCTCCAGTAATCCTCTTTGTGTGCCTCAGGACGGTGCTTTTGACACTTCTGAGGTTGAGTCTGACGTTTGCCTTTCACGTACCCTCTGCATGGTGATGCAGAGAGGTAAGTGAGCATTCAGAGCAGGCAAGGCCAACACCTTGCTCAGCACCGGCACTTGCTTTCTTGCTGTTGATGCTACGTCTGTCCTCCCTTCTGGAGCACTGAAAAGGAATTTGTTGGTGATGGTACGTGTAGTGGGTTAATCGGCGCTAGCAGAGAGGCTTCAGCAAGCTGTTAAGCATTAACACGTCCTGATTGAGCCTGTGCTCATTTCTAAGCTGCAGTTCCTACGTGAATGAGTTATAAGGAAGAATCATCAGAAAAATTTTTATGTTAAAATTCAACATACAGTTCCCTATCTTCGTTCTTGGGAAAGCATGCACCTTTTGGCAGAAGCTTCCAAAAAATTTGGAGCCAAGAAAATGCGTGCCCTGGAAAATGCCACCCAGGATTGATGACTGCAACTGAAAACAGCTTGTTGGAGTGGAGAGAACTAGCTTTAATAAGATGTACTACAGATTTGCTTGTAGTTACGTGGATTCGCAAGTCAGTTCTGGCCTGCAGTATCCTATCTCAGGAACGTGTTTTGCATGGTCTGCATGTGTGCAAACACACCCTACAGTTATTCCACAGCCCGACTGGAACCCCAAGTTTGCTCAAAAGCAGAGATGGCAGCCATGAATATTGGATCTCACTAGGTAATCCCTTCTGCAACAATAACTGCTCAGCCCTCGTGTAAAGGGGGCATGTTTGCCTGGAGGGCACAACTATATTGGTCACATTCCTTCGCTCCAGAAAGCAGATGTTTCTTAGGGAGCAAACTGCCCTGGTTCCTGGTTATCCACGCTTGGGAATTTGAGTGGAGCCAGCTCTGGGCAGAGGTGCTGAGTGCTAGGTATTTTGCTTAGGCTGTAGACAAGGAGAAGGAGGATTATAAAAGCCCAGTAAAGAAATTCTGTAGTAAAGTGCTCAGGGAACCATCTGATGTGGTTCCCTGACTTCAAAACATCTTTTGTTCTTGCTGATTGATTCAGTGCCCCAACCCATTAGTTGTCTGCAGCTGATCTCATTTTGCTTTGAGCCAGACAAGTGCTTTGCCTTCAAATTTGTCTGTCTTCCAAATCTATTGTCTGCAATATCTGCGTATGCCTTTGTAGTTCCTAAATCCTAACAAAAATAAAACCGTAAAATTATCAATAGTTAGTTTCAGGCAAAGTCTTGAATTACAAGCCTTGGAACAGGCTGCCCAGGGAAGCAGTAGAGTCACCATCCCCAGAGGTATTTAAAAGATATGTAGATGTAGTGCTGAGGGACGTGGTTTTGTGGTAACTTGGCAGTGTTAACGGTTGAACTTGATGATCTTAAAGGTCTCTTCCAACCAAACTGATTCTGCGATCAGGTGAAAGTAGTTGATGAGTGAAGAGAAGGTCTTTGTATAGCTTTTTGAAACCTTTTTTTTTTTTTTTTTTCTTTTAAAACTAAGTTTTGTCTTCCCGCACGTTTTCAGTAAGAATGCAAATTTTATATTGCAAAAATACGTGGGCGCTGACAGCAGGCCTGTGTTTTAGTGACCTTTAGAAATCCCCCCACCAGAACACACAGACCTCTAAGGGCTGGCAGGGAGAGCCTGAAATGCACTTGTCTTGAGCATGGAAAAGGGATTCTTCCATTTTGGGGTGCTGGTTTAAAAATGGAGTTTCCAAGCTCTGCTTGGGTACCAGATTGATTTCACGTGACAGTAAATCCTATGTACTGAATAATTAGATTATAAACCTTGTGGCCCTTCAGCACAGAGTGGAACACATGCAAGCTTGTCCTGCGGGTTCAAGGTCTTTTTCTTCTCTTTTTGACAGAGGAAAGTTTTCTAGCAGGGTTCATACTTGATCAGGCATCATCTGCAGTCCCACAGGTCAGGGAAACACCTAGGTTTGTTCAATAGACTTGCAGCTCCCACTTTATCTGGATCCCATGCATAATTACAAGCGATTTGGCAGTGCCCCGTGCTGCTAGTAATATTGATGGAACTATGGTTTTAGCTAAACTTTTACCTGTAGCAAAGCTAAGCTTCCTCTCAACGGGGCAAACCTCGAATTTCTAGATCATAGAGGAGAGGAAGGAGAAAATTCTGGGCATCCTGTGGAGGAAGGAGGGTGCGAAGAGCTGGAT
Source organism: Rynchops niger (assembly GCA_013400035.1). Classification (NCBI taxonomy): domain Eukaryota; kingdom Metazoa; phylum Chordata; class Aves; order Charadriiformes; family Laridae; genus Rynchops; species Rynchops niger. Next base: position 138,170 of record VXBH01004199.1, read on the forward strand.
GCTGGGCCCTCAGAAGACTTGCTGCTGTCCTTTAGAACTGTGCTAAAAGCAGCAATATTGTGTACATTGTGAAAGGCACCTACTCAACTCTGGCTGGCCGCTCGCCTCTTGCTGTCATCTGACTGGAGCCTGTCACCTTGCCACGGCTGAGTCCTCCAGCTTCATTAATTCCACGATGTGGACTGTCATCTCGTTTTCACCTGAGAATCTCAGTTTTTATTGGAAGAAGAAACACATTTCCGGCCCTTGCGGCTTTAGAGGAAAATCTGAAATACATGAACTTTACATACTGTGAAAGGGAGCTAAGCATTTATTATTTTTAAGCCTACATTGTAGCATATCGCAGGAATTTTGAGGCTTGGCATAGAGCGTGGGAGGTTTTTTAACACTTTGGGGTGGTGGTGAAACATCTGTGAAACTCCTGACATAGCACAGGGCCAGAAGTCAGGGGGCCAGAGTATGTATCAGGGCCAGAAGTCGGGGGGCTGCATTGAGTCCATTTTATGTCTGTGATGGCTCTGTGCGCTCTCAGTGATCTGTAGCTGGCGTGGACACAACGCAGCAGGGCAACCACTTTTTCCATGGTTTTGGCAGCCCGTCCAGGAAAATGGCCCTTTATTGCCCGGAGGGGTAGGGCTGGCAGAGCTGACCTGTTGTACTATAGACCTCTTCAGGAGCAGGTGTTGCTTGCGAACTGCAGGTAGGCAACTCTTGCTTCTTCACCTGGGATAAGATCTGCAGGCTGGACAGCATGTTATGTCATAAATTAGTAAGGTGAAGTATTTTTCCGTATCGGCTTGTCCACAAGAAAAAGGACAAACAGATGATGGCAGAGCAGCAGGTGTTTTCAAACACCCAGGGAAGAGAAGTAGTTCTTTCGGAAGGACGGTGTTCACGTGATCATGTGTTACTTCCTTCAAGCGGTTGTGCCCATACAACAGCCGGTGGGGGCTTCAAAGCGTCTGTCAGCCTTGCAGCGGGGCTCTGAGCTTTCTTGAACACTTCCCATGGTGCTTGGGGTGCCTTCCCAGAAATCACCCTCCATATACCTAAGGGCAGGAAAAAGCAGAACGTGCTGGTATGGGCTGATCAAAACATAGAAATAGCATTTATTTCTGAAAATTACGTTCCTCAGTTCATTAGCTGTGGGTAAAGTGTGTTGAAAGAGGACCTCCCTGGTTATTAACTCTCACATCTCGATTTCCAAACGTTTGTGACTGGAAAACTGCATGACTGGCAGTGTACAGTTACATTTGCTGTGGAAACATGCAAGAAAACTCAAACAAACAAAAAACAAAGCAAAAAATCAAAGGAAATAATAGATCTAGATGCAAGGGTGCATTCAGCTTGCAGAGCAAGGGGCTCAAACAACATTAGTTGGAATCCTGGAGCTTCCAGGCTACTGTAACACCTACCAACAGGCAGATGAATGGGAATTAACCCGCGGGCTTCAATCAAACAGCATTTGGCTTGTACTCTCTTAATCTCAGCAAGCAGTAGATCCTCCAAAATTTAAATCTGTAGATAATCTTCAGGAAAAGGTCAGTCACTCAGAGCAGTGGAGAATCGTTTCCGCTGTTCTCCCTCAACTCGCTGCACGTTGTTTTGCAGCCTCCCCTTCGAACTGCCTCGTTCCAGTAGGTGCTTTCCTCTGGCTAAAAGAGTTGTTGGGGCGGCTGCTGAGCTACGCGCTGCTCTACTCTTTTCCTCCTCTGTTATCTTGCTGTCTGGGTTGCAGGGATGAGCATCTGGAAAGATTTCAGTCTGTCTCGCATGTACCATGCAGGACATACCAGTTACTAACAAAAACGCAACCGTCACCAGGGTCAAACTGACACGCTTGAGAAGTTGGCAGCTGTAAGTTCAGATCAAATTGATTTCCTTACGGCAGTCTGATTTCCCTCAAATCAAGGTATCTGGGAAGGATCCCAGGACGTTGTGCTGTGTGTGTCTTGTAACCGCCTATTTCCTCGGTGAGGCATACGCAGTACCTTTGAGCTCTCTGTTAAGTCTCGCGTAAATGAGCTAGCAAATCTGATTGATAACTGTGATTCTCTGCTGCAGCAGGCGCACTAGGAGTCGCAGCGACAGCACAGAAGCTGTTTTACAGAGTCGGGGCCGGTGAGTTTTAGACAGCTTGGTCTGCTGTGAACGCCTACATGGTAAGATTCAGGAGTTTTTCCTACCTGAACTACTTTACAGCTCTGGATGGACGTTGGACGAAGGGTCTGATGACAAAAAAGTAGCAAAGGCTACAAAAAAGTAGGCAGGTGCCTGGTGGGTATAGGGAAGTGGTTATAATGTGGTAAGGGAACCAGAAAGACCGATTATGAGTTTTTTCCCCTGGATAGTGGAGTCAAAGGGATTAAGGGAGGGAGAGGCTGGACATTTTTGTGATTTAGTATGACTTTTGGAGGGGGTGTAGCAGGAGTTTTGAAAAGCCAGTAGCAGTGTGGTGCTGAGAACCTTTCAATGAAACTAGTTGGGTAGACACAATTTTCCCCCTCAATTTCACACTTTCTTTGCTGTTCGTTGTAAGGTAGAAATAGAGGAGAGAGACAGTGGTTGCCTCCTCCTCTCGCTCTGCTTAGCCACTGTTTTTTGCCTTCAGGGGTCACAGAAGGCCAAGGACCATAGGGCATGTAGACAGATGCCCATTGGGGATGCTTTTTTTTCTCTCGCCTGGCTCCCCATTGTCTCTGTCTCTTTCCAGCCCTCACAGTTTGGTGGCACAGTGGTCGATGAAGGATGAAAGCAGAAAGATGACCCAGGTGCGGTACCTCTATGGAGCCTTTGTTTCCGCAGCATTGTTACTGGATGACAGAGAAACAACCCCAATGTCCCAGGGAGCAGGTAAGGGCCTCTTCTGATTGAAATTCAGAGGTAAGAGCAGGACCCTTTCTCTTGGAGAGACGGGGTACTTAGTGCTTGTTCCTCTTACTGTGTGCTGGGCGTACCTCCGTAGAGCAGGTCCCCAAGCACTTGTTGCCTCAGTTTCCTGGGCCACTTTTCTCCGTATTCCTAGATCCTAATGCTGGAGTCCACAAACCTCGCTGAGTCCCTTTGGCACTGAGAATTAATGAGGCAGGTCCAAGGTTTGGGTGGGAAGCCAGCCTGTGGCATGAGGTCCACAGGGCCTGGGCAGGGTTGTGGGAGCCAGAGACTGGCCCTGCTGCGGCATCCCTGGGGCAGCGGCTGATGGACCTGGCGGGGCTGAGACGGGGTCCTGAGCTGTGGGCAGGTGGGGAAAGCCCTAGGGGGACTGGGTAGGGACAGTCAGAGCTGTGGGTGTCCTCTAGGCCCTGACAGACTGCTGCAGTCACGTTGGTGCCAGGCCACCACTTAGTGAAGAACTTGGTTGATTTCTGAATTTCCTTTTCCTTTTTTAAACACAGATGCTTCTCTTTTTAAAGCATTAATGCTACTAAACCCCTCTGTCCCAGTTTTCACTTATCTTGCCAGGACCTGTGGGGTGGTGCTGCCAGCATGACTAAACTACAGAGGAGGTCCACGTGGGTTCTCTGCCACTGTGGAGGAGCCCTTCTGCTTACCCGCACGGTGGAGTCTGAGGGCAAGAACTGCATGCTGCTCGGTGGCCATCAGAAGACTGTTCCAGTGCTTCACTTTCCTGGTGGCTGGAGCTACTTCAGCAGCGAAGGCAACCACCAGCTTTCTGTACCAGGGTGTTACGATGGGGGCTTTGCGCCATGGGGAGGTTCTTGAAATGTTGCAGAGCAGCGTGCGTTCCTCGGCCAAACTGGCCGCCAGTGGAGCCTCACCCCAGGCTCCCTGCAGGTGAGTGTAGAGATGCTTTAGTGCTAACTGAGTTCCTATATGAAAGAGACTCTTCACAAATGTGCGTGCTATCAGGCTGCTGTATCGCCTTTTGAAAAAGCAGCAGTTCTGCAGTAATCTGCAATTACAAGCAGTGCCAGAAGCCTGCTTGCAGTCCTGTGTAAAGCCTTGTCATCAGCATGGTTATGAGCAGTTACCTTGGCCCTGGCTTTTAGTAAAGAAATCACATTTGATTTACAGTTCATAACTCTGCTGTTACTGCAGGCTTGTTTCTAAAATAATTGTACCAACCTACTCAACAGTTACCCTGATGCTGACTTGTTAGGTTTATAAGCACCAGCCTTAAGTGGCCTCCAAGGAACATCATCTTGGGTATCTCTATATGAAGTTCAACAAGGACTGGTCGAGAACGTTTTACTGAACTCACCGCCTTTGTTGCCCTGGATTCCAAATGCTGTGGTGCACTCTTGCCTGTTTTCGAAATGGTGGAAGCTCACCTGGCAACTGCCTGTCACCTATCAGAGACCATCATCTTATACTGCTTAGCTGTATCCAAGCTGTTCAAATAGTCTTTGCCTGAAAGACATCTTCCCTGTTTCATCAAATCCAGAAAATTCTGCTTTTCTGTTTGTAGCTGGTATATCACTGGGGGGCATTGGGCATCTTGGGGGGGTTGTTTTTTTTTTGTTTGTACGTTTTCTCCCACTGACTGGTGTGCAGTAATGCCTGGCCTATTCGGAATATCTTCTCCAGTAACAAAAACTCCAGCTACACTGAAGACAGGGCTTAATTTTAATTATTGGAAAGTGACACACCCACGCTCTGTCCCATGACGGTGGAAAAATGTAATTATTGAAATAAATATTTGAGTAACGTCTTTTTGTAAGGCCCTGTGCCTATTGTGCATTTTGTAAGACAAAACTGTTACTATTTGTTGAATCATTACCATGTTTTGAAAGATAAGGTAAAGGGTTCTTCAGCTGCAAACAAATCCAGTCTCTCATCTCCTTCAGACTGTCAATAAGTTCATGTTTTAGGGACTGTATGCACCTCCTTTCGTTCTTCAGCATTTCTCTTAGGCTCGTGTTCTCATATTCTTTTTGTGTATTTCTTCTCAGTCTGTATCCTCAGGACTGTTATGCTCTCAGATCTGAGAACGAAAGCACGATGCCTTGGGAATGCCCTGAAAGAACAATTCCAATTTTGGAGGACAGGCTGGGTAGGGGTGGAGCGGGCTAACTCTGTTCTCACGAGCATTTTCTTTGCTTTTTTTCCATTGCAATACAGTCTCAAATTGTCACTCTGAACAGCATTTTCGTTCCTTTGAATGATGACGTGAGGAACGTAAAGGAGAAAATGTGGGGAGGATAGCATGAGGAAATGTTAACAGGAGACTTAGACTGGGCTTACATAGGGGTGCAGCTCTCTGCTCTTGATCTTGCCTTTAGGATCTACAAATCCAGCATTCCTGAGCAGTAGCAGGAATTCATAATCAAACCCAGGTAAAGCCTCAGATCCTTTCTTTAGACTTACCCCTGGAGATAGATAACCCAGCGCAGACTCCATTCTAACCTGGAGCTGGAAGACTGAAGAACTGCCAGCCCCTGACCTTAACGCTACTGTGCTCCGCTCAGCTCCTTCCTTTTGACCCGAAGAAACACTCCATGAAATCAAGTGAGTCCCTAGAAAATAGTTTGAGATCCGCACAAAAATCCGTGGAGTCCCTGCCAGCAAAATGAAAGAAAGCATTTTGAGCTGACCTTCCAGATGTGTATGTCTGGTATCTTCTGCAGGCTGATGGAATGTAAACAACAGTGGCAGCAAATTTTGGGGAAATGGTACTTAACTGGATGTTTTTAATCCTCTTGAGGTTTGTGAATGGTGAGACGAATCCTCATGATATGAGGGTTCGATGGCTGCAGTAACCGGTCCTGAGCCCTTTTGCCATCCAGTGATTTTACGAAAAAAGGTTTCAAGGAGCGAATGAGAAATCTGTTTGCTTTGTTTTTTCTTCTAGTGGAGCTGAAGGTGAGTAACTGTGAGATGCCTTTGTTTTCCATCATTTCTCGTCCAAACTAAAGGATGAAGCAGAACTTTTGTGTGTGTCTGCAGTGGGCAGGGGCTGACCTATCCAGGCTGGCAAGCCGTCTGCTGGACAGTAGGATTTTTTTGAATCGTGAAGTAGTAATCTACTGGAGGATGACCCAGAGTTCTCTCTTGCCCTACGAAGGGACAAGGACATGAGAGAACGAACTAGACTTGAAAAGTCTCCTTCGTCTCACTGGAGATGCTTTTTGCCTGTTTGGAGCCTTGTCCTAGTTTCTAGGCGGCTAGGAAAACACGTTGCTCAGCTCTGAGGGTAACTGTCTCCTCTCAGGCTCATCCTAAGATTTTCTTTGTTGAACTTGTGCATGGGCTTCTTAGGCTTTTTTTCTGCAGATCATATCCACAGACTGCTGAAGTTTTATCGCACAAGAATTGTCTCTGCGTAGTTGAAAAAGCAAGCTAGTCTTGTTGGATTCCAGCCGTATCTATGGGTAAATCCAGAGTCTATTTCTCAGGCTGCCAGCGTGTACATAGAAATGGCTTATTTGAAGACTTCCAGTTATGGGCGCTCATGAAGTTGCTGATATCTTTGTTTTATGTGTCCCATAACCCAGCCTGCTGAATTTTCACATTGGTATGCTGGTAACTTATGTAGCTACATGCAGAGTGTATGACTTCTCAGATCTTGCTGGTCTGTAACAATGGTAGTATGCTGCCTCTGAAAATAGCTAATACCACAAGCTGTGGAAGAAATTGAAAAGAGTATGTAAATAAATAAAGGGATATTTAGGCATTAATCCCCTCAGGAGCCATTTCTTCCTAGTCCAAAGCAGCTGATGGTTGGTGTCAGCATGAAAAGAATTTTACTGATGTGCTGCAGATATTTATCTGTTGCTATGTAGAATCATAGAATCTTCATGGTTGGAAAGGACCTTTGAGATCATCGAGTCCAACCATACACACAAAAAAAAACCCCAAACCCCTACAATCTCTGCCACTAGAGCATGCCCTGAAGTGCCAAATCTAGACCTTTCTTAAATACCTCCAGGGATGTATGTATATGCTGTAACGTATTATTGTATTACATGTAACATACAATTAATATTAGATGTTATGGAGGAAAGATCTAACTTATTTTAGAAGCATATAATATATGCACTTCTATCTGGGCTAGTCACTTTGTGTTCCCTGTGGAACTAATGGTGAAGATAAGCCACTGCTGGATGCTGTGTGTCTGACTGGATCTGGAGGGTTAACTGAGTCACCTCACAGAATCTTCATGGTTGGAAAGGACCTTTGAGATCATTCAGTCCAACCATACACACACAAAAAAACCCCAAACACCAAATAACCCCCTACAATCTCTGCCACTAGAGCATGCCCTGAAGTGCCACATCTAGACGTTTCTTAAACACCTCTAGGGATGGTGACTCAACCACCTCCCTGGGCAGGCTGTTCCAGTGCCTGACCACTCCTTCAGTAAAGTAAATTCCTCCTAATATCTAACCTAACCCTCCCCTGCCACAACTTCAGACCATTTCCTCTGCTCCTGCCATTATTTACTTGGGAGAAGAGGCCAACACCCACCTCTCTCCAACCTCCTTTCAGGTAGTTGTAGAGGGCANTTGGGGTTGTTGTGACCAAAATGCAGGACCCGGCACTTGGCCTTATTAAACCTCATACAGTTGGCCTTGGCCCATCGATCCAGCCTGTCCAGGTCCCTCTGTAGAGCCTTCCTACCCTCAAGCAGATCAACCCTCCCACCTAGTTTGGTGTCATCTGCAAACTTACTGAGGGTGCACTCAATCCCCTCATCCAGATCATCGATGAAGAATTAAACAAAACCGGCCCCAAAACTGACCCCTGAGGGACACCACTGGTGACCGGCTGACAAGAGGATTTCACCCCATGAATCCCAACTCTCTGGGCACGGCCATCCAGCCAGTTTTTAACCCAGCGAAGAGTACACTTGTCTATGCCATGACTCGCCAGCTTCTCCAGGAGAATGCTGTGGGGGACGGTGTCAAAGACCTTACCAAAGTCCAGAGAGACAACCACAGCCTTCCCCGCATCCAGAAGGTGGCTCACATGGTCACAGAAAGAGATCAGGTTGGTTAAGCAGGACCTCCCTTTCCTAAACCCATGCTGGCTGGCCCCGATCCCTAGAAATGTCCGTGTGTGTCTCTCCCCACTAATTGTAAAGGCAACCTAAAGGATTAGCTCAGATGAATACGCTTAAAGGTGGCCAAGATGAAATTCACTCTTAATTTTTGATTTTTATCCACGTGTGGTGGTCTAACTGTAGTGTGGTCTAACTGCTCTGGGATCTGTGTTGTACTGGAGTCTTATAGTGCCGCCCTGTAGTCTTTTGGGAGTAACTGATCTACGCCTCAGCAAGGACTGCCACTTAAACTGAAAGGCAGCCTCTGCAGCACCAGAGGTGCTGTGTTGTGCCTGAGCCACACTGGTGCTACTAGCAAAGGGTTGAAGGTACACACATTTCGCCCGAAATCATGGAGCTCTGTCTGAATAGCTCTGCGTCTGTCTTTAGTTCCTTTTCAGGAGAAATTTGCCAATGAGGATCCTGTGTATGAACTGGGGACAATTGGCCCATACTACCAGAGCAGCTATTTGTGCCTGCAGCCATAGCGCAGCACCACCAAGAGTTACCTCAAAGCCAGGGGTCTGTGTTGGATGCTGGCCTGTGCCCAGGAGCAGGAGCTCTGGGTGGATTACGATATTCACTCTGTGAACCCGTTCTTTGTGTGCACCCTGTGGTCATAGCAGGTGGAGGACCTGTTTGTGTTGGAGAGAAGCTCTGGTGTCTGAAGCCAAGGTGCTGTAGGTAATGGCAAAACTGGTCTTGACTGCAGCTCCCATGGTCTGTGCTTAGCGCCAGACAGCCCTAGGGATGAATGTTAGATATAGTCAACTGTTCTCCTGTTTTGCAGCATCCCTCCACCCCTTCCCACTCTTGGTTGTCCTTTTCTTCCAGGCATAGTAGCTAGCTGTGACCTTTGAACTTATTTTTTAAAATATCCCCAGGTGCTTTTCTCTGCTGCTTCAGTTCTTGCTGTCTGATCTCACTGTGTCTTTCCTGGCACTAGCAGAGCATAAAAGGATGGGGAAGATTTTCAGAGAGGGGAGTTTTCAACTGAACCTGTGCTATGCTTCTTTTCTAGGTGGTGGGAACAGTAGGCTTATGGATAGTCAGAAACTCGTTGACCTCGAGAAGGGTGTCGGAAGTACAGAAAGTTGCTTCCAAGGTAAAGGGGGCTGCACCCTGTTGAATGCAAGGACACTTCAAAATTAAAGAGGGTACCTGAGGAAGGCATGTCTTGGTGGGCTGGGTGAAGGACCCTATTGCTACGAGGGAATAGTGTTAGATGCGGCTGATTAGCCTCTCACTTCCTCCTCTTTTTTCCTAGGTCTGAAGGTCTCTTTCTCCACCCCTTTCTCCTCCTCCTCCTCTGCTCCCAGCTGCTTACTGGTGGCTTACACCATGTTTTCTGGTGGAGGCCTCGTTGCTGGCACTAGAACAGGTTTTCCCTGTACTTCAGTAATCAGGTGAGGCTTACTCTGAAGCAGAATGGGGAAGGAAAGAATAAGAAAGACATTACCTGGCTTGCATTGCACAGAGAGCTCTGCTGAAGCAGTGGAAGAACTACAGCCAGGCCACTACCTGTGTTGTCTGACTGGTTCCTCCTTCCAGTGTCTTCTCTTTTTGTCCCTGTTTGCTCCCAGGCCACTTGCTCCCTGTTGGAGCCCGCTGCTGTAGGTCACATTGGGGTTTCACAACAGCAAGACCTGGCAGCTGGCCGTGTGGTGCTGTGGACCAGGGCGCAATGTGCCTGAGGCCAGAGGACGAGCTCTGCAGCATCAGCCTGAGTGGCTTGCTGTGACAGGCAGAGGGGCAGGGAGGAAAGACAGAAAAACCGCGTTGGGTTGTAGAAGGAGCTGAGCTGATGAAGGGACAGCAGGTCCCTGCGCTGGGAAAAGAGCAGGGGTCAGAACGGCAACGTTTCTGAGATCAACTGATGCAAATTGTAGTGCTGTAAATTATTTACTTAAGTACATTTAAATGAACAAATAAGAAACCCTTATTTAAACTATGTCAGTTTCTTATGGGCTGGTAACCAGTATACTCTAAGGAAATATTGTGTATATCGCCCTTTAAGCCTATTTTTGCTATCCAGAAATGTGTGCTGTGGCTGTGCATCAGCCCAGTCAGCTTAATGTTTTAGAGTCCTCGCTTTTATCAGTTTTTTCAGGATGAGAATAAGATAAGTATCAGGTTTTGTTTTTCAATCCATTCCAGTATAGCTTCATGGAAGCTGGAATTCAATTAATGCACAAATCCCTCAGCACTTAAAATTTGTCATTTAAATAAAGCTACCTTGGGTGTTTTGGATTCACGGAGAGTAGGCTTGTCTAAACATACTTGACATTTACATGGATTCAATTTAAACAAAGCCAGATTTATCTCTCAAAAAATAATTAATTGATTGATTTTTTTTTTTTTTCCCTCCCCCTTCTTCTGGTCACTGTGTTCCTCAGCGCTTCAGAAATCATAGAGCTTAGCTCCTCACAACTGGCTCCTATTTGCAGATGTGGAGGGCAAAAGCAATTTCCGCGCTTTTGCAGTCCCCAAAGCCTCTTTCAGTTTGAATAAGCTAGTCATTACATTGAACCAGGTGAATAAACAGAGAAAAAAAGAAATATTCTGTGGAGACGTGAACAGAGTGCTCTTGTCAAAAACTGGCTGAACACCTTTGTAAACTGTTCTCTGGGCATTCACTAGTGGCTTATACTTGCTCAGTAGTCTACATTTCCAACATTGTAGGAAACACGTAGGGCTTTATTCATTTTTTTACTTTAATTGCTTGGCTGTATTCTAAAAGGATATTCAGAACTCAGCGTAAGTGTGCTATGACCTTAAAGCAACTTTTTAAAAGGCTTATTTTTAAGCCAAGATGTTAAATAAGCAGCAAAATTTAAGAAATCTTGACTTCTTAGGGATTTGTATCCTATTTGTTCTACACCTTTCTCCTTCATTGTAACCTTCCCTGTTTATGTATTCCCAACTCCCTGACCCTTATGACCCCATTTTCCTGTGTTTCTGCACTTCTGGCTAGGGCAAGAGGCAAGGCATGTTTTGGCTGGTTGAGAACTATTTGTTTGCTGTCTGACTAAGTGGTACCCATCTACTGACAGGCTGGCCGTGTAAGCCGCTGTACAGCACAGATCACTGCTGATCTTAAAAATCTCTCCTCAGTGGGAGATACGAAATCTGGTCTCTCGTTTCTTTATTGGAAGTTTCAAAAAATATTTTCAGGGAAAAGATGCAAACGCTCTGGCTTCCGCTTTTGAAGATTTCGACAAGTCTGCTGAACCGTGATTAGATGACACTAAAATTCTACTTTTTAAAAATGGATGATCTTGATTAAAGGATGACGCATTTGGATGTTGGAGAGTTGCAGTACATGGTGGGTTGCTGGTATTTAAAAAGGTTAAGAATGGAGAGAGAAATCTGTGGGTTGATGGTTGGGTAGCAGTCTGTCATGTTTTGTCTGACGTGTGAGCATTTTGTTAAGTTTTCTTGGCCTTTTTGTGGGATTATGCAGGTGTAGTCTATGTTCTCCTCCCAAAACGTTATCCCTGTAAAGTCAGTGAGGACGTTGACTGCTCTGTACCAGGGGTGAGGTCATTTCCGATACTTGTCATTGATCCTCTGCCACTGCAACGTAGAAGATATCTTTCCTTGTGGTTTAATCAACCAGCTGACTTCACCTCACAAAGGTAGGCTCCTACAAGCTTTTCATAGAATTGCAGAATGGTTGGGGTTGGAAAGGACCTTTACAGGTCATCTAGTCCAACCCCCCTGCCATGGGACATCTTTCACTAGATCAAGCTGTGTCCAACCTGACGTTGAACACTTTCAGGATTGGGGCATCCATGACTTCTCTGGGCAACCTGATCCACTGTCTCACCACCCTTATTGTAAAGATTTGTATTGTATTGTAAAGATTTGTGTTTGTATTGTAAAAATTCCTTATATCTAATCTCAACCTATTACCCATTTTTAGTTTAAAACCACTGCCCTTTTTCCTGTCACCATCCTGGTAAAACATCTCTCCCCGTCTTTCTTATTAACTCTCTTTATAGATTGAAAGGCTGCAATAAAGTCTCCCCGGACCCTTTTCTTCTTCAGGTTGAACAACCCCAACTCTTTCAGCCTTGCCTAATAGAAGAGGTGTTCCATTCCTCTGACCTCATCTTTGTGGCCCTCCTCTGGACCTACTCCAACAGGTCTTTCCTGTACTGGGGGCCCTGGAGCTGGATGCAGTACTCCAGGTGGGGTTTCACCAGAGCAGAGCAGAGTAGTGCAAGTGAATATAGCAGAGTGGTCCTAAGGTTTGAATTTGAGCCTGTAAGTTTGCATGCTGGTTTTTTGTTGTTGGTTTTGCTGTTGTTGTTG